>JASAND010024609.1:0-27433 GCA_030248195.1 Trissonchulus latispiculum
TGGTTAGTTCTTCTAAACTATGATTGTACGGTGTGCAAATGGAAAGTTTAGAAAAACTTGTAACTTTGCTTGGCAACACTGGACTGGACCCACGGTGATAAGGAATCCTCCATCCCAAAACCCAGTTTTTCAGCTGGAGCCTAATTCTGGCATGGTATATGTAATGTATAAGAACGGGCACATGACCTTTTTAGCTACTTTTATTGATAAGTAAATATTCTGTGAGAAAACAAGCCTGCTGCAGCACAGTTACCTAAAGACTTTCAATGCAATGCTTTCTCAGTGTGTAGGTGTATAATTTTGTGATAGACAGGTACTGGCAGATCTGTTCTCCTGGAGTGCCTTCCAACATGCAACCATCACAGAGTGTCTCACAAATTCGGCAACATCGATACAGTAAGTGAGATCTTGGACTATTAAAAGCTATATTATTTAGTTAGTGCAGAATGGCAGTTGACTGTTGGTCAGGTAGCTTTATATAAAGCTACAGCAGCAGCTTACCTCTATTGTTGAAGCAGTCTGATTAAGCATGCCAATTGCCAAGTCATTAAAAAGATAACTTATTTGCCATCTTTTGGCTTTTGCAAAACCAAATCAAACCGGACGAAGTTATCAACACCAAAGCAGGAAAAATTACTGTCATTTTTTGTTTGTTTTTGTATATATTACATCACATCTATACTTGACGGCATTGTGTTGTTACAGACAAACTATAAATTGAACGATTTCCACACCTAAATTTATAAATTTTTATATTCGGAACAGGCAAGTTCTGGTTCTGTTATGTAAATGTCATTTCAATTAGGCGGCCAATTAGTCTGTCTTCAGTGTTGCTTGTCCCAGCTCCCAGCCGTCTAGCCAGGCAGCAGAAAAGCTTAAAAGAAAAAATTCTGAAAACTTGAATGGAAAGGTTTTTGATTCTTGTGTTCTTTAGAAGAGGAGGCAGTGACCCAGACAGATGCTACAATTACGACTTTAATTACCTTTTGCAAATTGAAGACGGCATTTTCACTTTAGTGTGTAAAACCGTTAACCAATGAAACCATTTCACTGATGTTCTTCAGTGGCAGCTTTAGTGTAACGGGTCGTTAATGGATTTTCAGAGGAACCTTTTATCAAATAAAATCTTTCATTGACAGAACTGCCGGATATTTTATCAAAATTATTAGGCCATCAGCTTGGGATCGCGAAGTTAACAACTTCTTTTCCGAACCTACTCTAGTAATCTGCTTACCTGTTTTGTTGCAATATAGCATTTTGACTATACATTTAGTTCTTCTATTACAAGCTAGTAATTTAAGATTTCTGTCCACTTTCTTCTATCTATTCCCCTTTCAAGCCCGCAGCGCACAACGACAACTTCATAAAAATAAGATACCCTTAGTCTTCCCGAGAAGTCGACAATTTTTCTGCTGTTGCGATTCGGTATTTTTTTAAACGATTCCAGATCGCCACTCGGTGGTACAAAATCGGCGTCAATGCCTCTACATCTTATGAAAAAATTGTCTCGTACTTAAATTTAGCTTATGCGATCGATGGTGGTGTGAACTGTGCAAGCGAGCAAGCACTGGTAACTAATTCTGCAGCAATTGCAGCTTGCTATCTATTAACAGTTCACCATCACCTTTTACGCGCCAGCCAATTTTGTCCTCAATCATGTTCTGCGCAGGTGAAATGGCTGAATCTTTAATAACGACACTGCGTCTTCGCGGGCGTTGCATTAATAAGCACTTAACATTGATTGAGATCATTTACTACTTTCTTGAAATTAGCAGTAACTATATGAAAAACAAGACGACGACACCTCACGCTTACGCCATTTTGGTTGAAATTTTGCCGAAAGCATTTTTCAAGATCCATTTTTCCAAAAAGTCATGTAAAGTTCCTGTAATGTCCTCTACCCACTTAAACTGTATTGTGGAAATGGTATGTAATTTTTTATTCTACCGAATCCATTAAGCAACATTTATTATTTCGTTTTTTTTGGAGTGAGAAATATTGCTTCCGAGTTGGCTTGTTGCAGTGGCTAGGCTAGGTTCGTTATGGTGGGGGACACAACACAATCACAAGCGAAAAGCCTGAGAAGCTGATTGCTAAGGGATTTTTAGTCCAGGAGCCATAGTTTCACCGGAAATTTTGATGGGGGGGGGCAAATTTTGGAAATTTGGTGGTCGACGCCCGGAATGTGATGGGGTACCCCGCGAAAAATGGATTAAAAATGCAACATTTTCTGTATTTTAACGCTTTTTTGTAAAAGCAAAGCTTGTTTTTATCGGTTCAGCCGTTTTTATTACGCGGTATTAAAGCGATTTTAAGCCAAAATATGATAAAATTTTTTCAAATAATGAACATTTTTGGCAAAATTTAGCTAACATTTTGACCCCAAAAAGTGCTGGAGGAGGTAACCAAATGTGGGGAAGAGGGGAAGTAAAAAAATCTGGGAAGGGTAAAGATCATAGGTGTAATTGGGGGGGGGGGGGTAACATCCCCGCCATTTTTCCAAACCACCCCCAAAAATTTTTGGGGGCCTCCGGCCCCAACTGGAGGTGCGAAAAATGGCCAAAAATCGGGTATTTTCAGGGTAAATTTTGCAAAATTTTTCAAAAATGTCAAAATTTTTGGCTTAAAGTGTTCATTATTGCGTGAAATACACGTTTTTAAAAGTTTTATGGACATTCTAAGTCAACATTGACCCTATTTTGGTGTTAGAAACATGCTGGCGGCAAGCAAGTTTTCGAAAAGGCCCTGTCTAATGTTAAAATTAGTTAATGGTTGGTGGATGTTTTTTGGCATTAGCAATGGCTGAAAATGCGATTTTTGGCATAAAAATTGAAAAACTTTTTGGGTGAGGTTTGGGGGGTCTTGGGGGGAGGGGTTGGGGGAGGTCTAAAAAGGGGGCTCGCCCCCAAAATTTGGGGGGAGGGGGCCGGGGGCCTCTTCCAACCCAAATCCTCGTTACACCTCTATGGCAAAGATGGTCGAAAATTTTGGGGAGGGAAATAGCCCACGTAGCCCCAACCCTCCCCCTCGGTGAAATAATGGTTCGGGGGGTAATCAGTATAGCCATGGGGTGAAAAAAAACCCACCCCCTTTTTTGGGGGAAAAAAACCCACCCGCCTCCTGAGTCATGGGTTGGAGATATGAGCTCCAAAACATAGCAGCAGGAAGCGCGACTCTTTCTTACCTATGTGTGCAAAGATCAAGTCATTTGGTTCACTCCTGCTCATTTTATGACATTTTGAAAATGACAACTACTTTTTGGTCCAACCATGCCAAAATTTTGCAAAAGTTTGGACCGATGTAACTTTTGACTGGGTTGGGCTAGAAAAGTTTTGCAAATATTTGCAATGATGGCAACTCTTCCTCTTTGCACACAGCCAAAATTAGACCGATCCGCTGTACCGTTAGTCTGGCACATTGCCAAACGTGGCGGGGAAAAAACCCACCCAAATTTTTTTGAAAAATTTTTTAACAACTCAACAAGGAAACAATTCGAGACTATAGCACGGTACTATCGAGCACGCTGCGTCATCCTATGCGGTCAGATTCGGACAATTTTGCTTACCTGGCTAGCTAGGAGCTAAAAACCAAAAAAGTGCCATTTCTCTGCTGGAGGACCCAATACAGGTACAATTGTGGATTTTAACAGCCAATTCTACGTAAAAAAACATTCCCTACACGATAGAATAATAAGTTTTATCAAATTGCATCATTTTTAGCATTTTTCAAAAATTGCCCTATGTTTATGTGTTAAACTTTATGAAACCTGGCCAGTTGATGCAGCATTTTCAACGGCACATGAGATCTCAAAAAAAGCTACTTAGATCGGGTTTTTCGGTTCATACTAACTAAAAAAGGGTTGAATTTTACACTGGAAGTGTCAGAATTGCGATAGAACAATTTTTAAGACCTGTGAGGGGTGGGTTTATTTTCCCCCCATTTGGGTTTTTTCCCCCCATTGGGTTTTTCCCCCCGCTACTTTTTGCATTATACCGCTCTAACGGTACAACATTGAGAAGTGCAAATAGGCTTAAAAGAAAGTTCTAAGTACGCCAAGTACGATGGTATATAAAGTTCTCAGATACCCCTTATAATAAAAAAGTTCCAGCCAAAATCCGAAAATGTGGGGTTTTTTCCCCCCATGGCTATATCGGATCCAGGATTTTGAAACGGGTGCCCCGCTGAAATTGTTTTCTGGAGGGGGGGTTTAAAATTATATATATATACTTTTTCAGGAACAAAATTTTTTACATGAAAATTAATATTGTGTATATACAACACAAAGGTTAGTTCACTTGCCACATCCCGTGAGTGAAGCAAAGCATGGAGAATTTAGACAACAAGCACACGGGGGTCTGGGGGCAGAGCCCCCCCCCCCAGAAGTTGAAGAATTTTTTTAAATTGGCAAAATTAAAAATCCGTCATGCAAACTTTTAAAAAGATTAACATTACAAAAGATTACAAAAACTTGCAGTAAAACGGTTTATATATATATAATATATATATATATATTTATATTAGTGATAGGCACCGGATATTTTTCATATCCGGATATCGGCCTTATTTTGCGTTATCGGATATCCGAATATCCGGTTATCCGCATAGGTGTAACGGAGATTTGGGGTGGGGGAGGCTCCCCCCCCAACATTTTCTGGGGGGGGCCCCCTCTGGCGACCCCCCCCCAACCCCCCCAACCCTCCCCCAAAAAAATTTTTCATTTTTTATGCCAAAAATCGCATTTTCAGCCGTTTCTAATGATGAAAAACATCTAATCATAAAGTAATTTTAACATTAGACAGTGGTTTTAAACTCAAAAACTTGATTGCCAACATGTTTCCAAGTCCAAAATAAGGTCAATATTGAGTCATAAGATCCATAATACAGTTAAAAACGTGTCTTTCTCATGATAATAAACAGTTTAAGCCAAAAATTTCGACATTTTTGAAAATTTTTTCAAAATTTACCCTAAAAATACACAATTTTTGGCCGCGCGACCACCCCCCCCCCCTGTTGGGGGGGGGACGTCCCCCCCAAAAAAGTTTTGGGGGAGGGTTGAAAAAAGGTTTGGGGGGGCTACCCCCCCCAACCCCCCCCACCTTACACCTATGGTTATCCGCCTATCCCAAACTTAACTTCAAGAAAATTTTCCGATTTTGCAGTTAAATTTCTAATTTTTCTGTCAAATTTTCGGTATATATATAGTCAAGCGGGAAAAAAAAACCCACTTTTCAGATTTTTGGCCAGAACTTTTTAATGGTTTGACATATCGAAATGCTGATTATACAGGTAGCTAGGCCTAGTCGTAAGCTTTCTTATGAGCTATAGAACACCTCTGTAGGGTGTGCCGTTAGCGAGAAAAATTGTCCCAAACTGGCGGGAAAAAAAACCCAATGCGGGAAAAAAAACCCATATGCGGGAAAAAAAACCCACCCCAAAAAATTTTTGGCAAGCTGCCAGGAGCATTTCTAACCATTCCAAATGAAAGAGCGGGCTGTTTTTAGTACAACTGTATCAAAATATATTAGTTTTTGTATTAAAATTGAGGTCATATGGTCATTTGAAAATGTTGTATCTTTAACACATAAACATAGGCAAATTTTGGAAATTTTTTAAAATTGTTTATTTTCGGCAATTTAAGCATCCTATCGTATAGAAAACGTGTTTTTCCTGCATTTAGAGCCAAACTAGACCCATTTTAAGGCAAAAATAAGCATTTTTGGCCAAAATTGAAATTTTGGCTTGAAATGGCACCATGTCAATTTAGACCCCCTGGACCACCCATAACAGAATGAACCCGGGTAAAACCTATACCAATTTAATCTGTAGGCTCTATTAAACAAATGTACGTATTGGTTTGACCTTTCCGGTCAATGGTTAGAAAAAAAATTTAATTTTGAAAAGTGGGTTTTTTTTCCCGCCGTGGGTTTTTTTTTCCCGCCAACTCCAGGTCACCCCCAGGTCGCACCGGAGGGGTCAGAGCAGTGTGACATATATCATCATGAAGCGCAACAGATGCCCTACAGGTACATATAATCCGCTTTGGTCTAAGTCTTTCCAGTAGTTCAGGGTGGCCCGGCAAAGTTTGCCAAATTTCGGCACTTGGTCGGACCAAAATTTCCAAAAATTTCAAAGTCCCAAAAAATTTGCAGGGAAGCAGTGGGAGCAACCATAATACACCCTCCAGGGTTATTTTGGATGCTCTTCAAGATAGGCTATTAAAATCCTAGATAGCTCATACCGGTAAGCCCACACTGGGGGTGGGTTTTTTTTCCCGCATTGGCGAGTGGGTTTTTTTTCCCGCTTGACTATACGTTGTGCATTTCTATCATAAATCCAAAAGCCACAACATTGGTTTCAAAAATAATTTCAAAGAAATTTTTGAAAAATATTTAAAATCTTTTGAAATTTTTTGTCAGAAATTTGCTAATCTCCGTTACACCTATGGGAAAAAACCCACCCGCCTCCTGGACCAAGGGTTGGAGCTATGAGCTCCAAAACATAGCAGAAGACAGCGCTTCTCTTTCTTACCTATGTGTGCAAGATCAAGTCATTTGGTTCACTCCTGCTCATTTTATGACATTTTGAAAATGACCATATAAGGTGTACCGCTTGGCCACAAGGTGTAATGTATACCGCACGGCCATCCGCGTTCGCCTTCGGCTCGGCGCGTGTCTCTTTGGCACATGTTGGTTGACTTACAGCTTTCATGTTTGCTGGCGCCTAGCTTTTTCTGCAGAGGTCGCGGCGGACACCGGCCGTTGGAATTTTTTGTCTCCGATTTGGCTGAGAAGTTGCCCCAAGGGTAAATCGAGGTCGCTGATTTCAAAAATCGAATCGAGAGATCGATTCGATCGATCGATCACTAGAATCGATCGATTAAAATTGATCAAAAATTTTTTGTCACCAAATTTCGCGAAAGGTTGCCTCTATGGTGATTCGGGAATGCTGATTCCGAATCTGCAGTCGAACTTTTGATCCCAGCTGCCAAAATCGGGTTATTGACAAATTTTTGAAAAAATATATAGAGTTTTGAGGTCGTACGATCGATTTTATCGATCGGTGAAATTTCGACTGCAGATTCGGAATCAGCACCACCGAATTACCCTAGGAGCGACGTTTCGCGAAAATTGGGGAGAAAATTTTTTGATCGAGTTAGATCGATCCTACTGATCGATAGATCGATCGGTCGGATCGATCTCTCTATTCGATTTTTGAAATCAGCGACCTCAATTTATATACCCTTGGGACAACTTCTCAGCCAAATCGGAGACAAAAAATTTTTCGAACCATAAGGCTTTTTCCGCGTATATATATACACCTTCGGCGCGTGTCTCTTTGGCACATGTTGACGTACGACTTCCAGGTTTGCTGGCACTTAGCTTTTTCTGCAGGTCGCGGCGCGTTGGGACACCGACCGTTGGAAAGAGCGTACGATTCTACATTTGAATGGTATAAAAAGCGTGGCTGATCACTATAGCAAGAGACTTTTTCGTAAACCAGTTCGCCCTTTTTGCCAATGCTCACGAATGTCGCAATTCACACTCGAAGTATCGCCAACTTGACGATTTCATCAACTGTTAACCTTCTCGTGCAGGGTACTGTTGTACGTATATATATTTGTATATATATACTGTATAATATATATATTATAGGCTTGCCTGCTGTATTAGGAACGCTTCCGCTTTCATCTTCCACATCTGCTGCAAAGGAACGTTCTTATATTATGACTTTGTTTCGACGCCGGAAGAAAATCATTATCAGCGAGCCAGATCCTACTTATAACGTTATTTATTTGGGAAATGTGGTTACCATGCTTGCAAAAGGTGTGTTTAGACCACGGTTTTTTGTGTTTTTCTCACACATATATATTTTAGAAAAACACTTTTTCTTAGAAAAACATTGTTACACACCAACATTTTGAGATATATTCAGAAGCAAAATTTTATGGTCAAGCAGGGAAATACCCACTTTTTCTTTCTTGGACCAGAACTTTCGACTGGTTTGGGCTAGCACGACTTTGATACTATATATATTTAATTAGGGTTTGCCCTAAGCTTTCGAATGAGGTATAGTTTGTCTTTCTAGGCCCTGTCATTACGGAGAAATTAAAGTTTTTCGTGTCGGGAAAAAACCCAATGCGGGAAAAAACCCATCGGCGGGAAAAACCCACCTGGGTTTTTTGCTGGAAGCGCGCCAGAATAATTTTGACGGTGCCATTCGAAAGAGCGGGTTAGTAGGTCTACATCAAAAAATACCGACATTTTTGAAAAATTTGAGAAAAAATTGAATTTTGAAATTTAGTATGTTTAACACGCAGGCCCGCACCCAGGATTTTGAAAAGGGGGGTTCCAAGGTAAAATGCAACGGGGGGTCTGGGAGGCGGAGCCCCCCAGAAGCTGAACAATTTTTGCATTTTTGCCCAAAAACAGTACATTGGACAAATAATTTCTTGCAAAAAGTAAATGCGGAAATTTTTTAAAAATAGCTGTTTTTGCCATAAAAATAGCAAAAAATTTTCCATTTTGTCATCCCAAAAGGGGGGACTAGACCACTTGAACCCCCCCCCCCCTGGGTGCGGCCTTGTTAACTTTTGAAATTTGAAAACTTTGAAAATTTTGAAATTTGCTTAATTTTTGCATTCTAAGCATCCTATCACATAGAAAACGTGTTTTTATTGCATTTAAAGCTAAACCCGACCAATTTTAGTGAAAAATTCGCTATTTTAGACGAAATTGAAAAATTTAGCTTGAAATGGCGCCATTCCAGATTTTGACCACCTGGACCACACATAATGGAAAGAAGCTAGGAAAAACCTATGTATACTAATTTAATTAATAGACTCTAGTAAGCACACGTATATATGTGTGTTTATTTAGGGTTTCCTGCTAATGGTTACAAAAATATTCTTCTTCTAAAATGGGTTTTTCCTGCCAACTCTAGGTCACCCCCAGGTCGCACCGGAGGGGTTAGAGCAGTGTGGCATATAGTCAATCGGGAAAAAAAGCCACGTCAAAATTTCGGGAAAAAAAGCCACGACCGCTGTGGCCTAACGGATGAAGCTATTGCAGTAATATTTGGCGTGTAGAATGGCGACCTCAATATAAGCCCACACGCTGATTTTTAGCTTTCTATCTCTCCTCTATAGTCAACAGCGGGGTCGACATGTTTTGGAAAATTTTGTTCCTGAAAAGGCGGGAAAACGGTGATGTTTCAAAAATTCATAACTTTAGTGTCAATAGCGCTATCTGAATAATTTCTATTGCAATCAAGAGAGAACATGTCTGGCTTTGTCCTCATACTATTGCAAACAGTTCAAGTCTTTCCAGTAGTTCAGGGTGGTCTGACAAAGTTTGTCAAATTTCGGCACTTGGATGGACCAAAATTTTCGAAAATTTCAAAGTTCCCAAAAATTTGCAGGGAAGCAGCGGGAGCTACAATAATGCAGCCTCTGGGGTTATTTTGGATGCTCTTCAAGACAGGCTATTAAAATCCTATATAGCTCATACCGGTAAGCCCACACTGGAGGTGGGTTTTTCCCGCATATGTATTAAAATGGGTTTTTCCCCGCTTGACTATACATAGGGATGCACCGAGGCCTGGCCCCGGCCCCGGTGGTCAGGCCCCGGCTTGGACCGGGGCCTGAACCCAGCTAACCTTATAGAAGTCTTTTATTATAATTTTGCAACTTTCTACGCTAAGAATGAATAAAACAAGGATATAATCACTTAGCTGAACAAAAACTACATTAATATATATAGTGTTTATACCAGATTTTCGTGACCTGTTAAAATTTTTAAGAAAGTGAGCTACTTTTTGCCTTTAAGACCCCGGCCCCGGTGCCGGGGCCGCGATTTGGCCCCGGCTCCGGTATTGGCGACCCCGGTGCATCCTGGCTTATTTTTACTGGGGGGTGGCCCCCCACTGAGGTTTCAGGCCTGTTGCGGTTCCTTTTATTTCCTTTTTTCGAGACCTTCTTTTTATTTCCTTTTTTCGCCCAAAATTCCTTTTATTTCCTTTTTTCTGGCTGACTACAGGTCAGTCTAGGAATTTACAAACTTTTTAAGCAAAATTTACGTTTTTGCCCATATTTTTTCAAAAATTTCCGGCTTCCCCGGGATGTGTCGTATGGATTTTAATTTCAAAGTTGGTTATATATTTTGGACTTATTTAATAATAACTTGAGTGGGCTTTGCATTTTGTTTTTGATCTATTTGGCTGGAAAAGTGTAGTTTTAAGATATAGTGACGGCTGAGCTTTTGTTGTTTCTAGAGTGCACGAAATAGCAAATTTTAACGATTTTATTCTTTTCAGCACATGTATTTTTTGTTACGCAACGCTAAGATTATATAAGTTTTGATGGTTTGTAGGTCGTTTCCAGGACTTTGCAGAAAATTTCGATCATTATCTAAACTTCTCGTTTTATCGTTGAGATTTTAAAATACCTATTATATATAGCAAGGTTCACAAAAAATCAAAAATCGAATTTTTGCTGGCAATTTCGCAAATGAAGTCCGATCGAAAAACTTTTGGTACGTATGGAACGGTAGAGACCCCCTCTACATATGGTGCAAATTTCATGCCGGTTGCCCTCGTGTAGCTTGAGTAAAAAAATTTTTTCGTGATTTTTTTGTGTGAACGAATTCACAAAAAATCACTTGTTCACAAAAAAATCACCACCGGATCTGATCTCAGGATATAGCTAGGAAATTTTTCTTTTCATGGATAAATAGAGCATAGTCCATAGTGTTATTACGTAAAAAATTTGGACCCCCAAGTTTTTTTGCACAGGCTGGACTTCGAATTTTGGTTCTCGGCCCCCGGGTCCAAAGTGGGTGCCCAGGCCAATATGCTTGACCTTTATTATTGATACCAGGAAGCTAAAAATCCACTTATTTTGTGTTCTATAAGCACAGAACACACAATTGCGCAGTAATTTCGTATCTGGAATGGTCACGTGACTTGGCCTAGGGTCACGTGACTCACCAAAAATTTTATTTCAAGGTCCCAGAAGCCTAAAAACTCGCATATATAGGTTTTTCGGTGCGTAGAATTCAAATTTGGCATTAGTTTTTAGGTAGCTTTTACCCAGATATGTGATCCTGACCACCCCCTGGATCTGGAGGGAGGGTCCGGGCCGGGTCCATCGGCCGGACTGTCTACCAGAAGGGGGTTGAGGTATATACCTAAAACATGCACTATATAGGTTTTTCGGGCCGCTGAGCTCGAATTTGGCATTAGTTTTGCCCTAGCCGTTGCCCCAGAGGCATTTTACACAAAGGTGGTAGTGATTTTTCTTTTGTGAATTTGTTCACAAAAAAAATCACCCGCCGGTGGCGAAGCCAGAGGACATGGCAGGGAATCCAATATATGGTTGGATAGCTTAGAGTTAGGACATGTCACATGCATAATATGGGGTATAGTCAGGGGGGGGGGGGAAACATGCCGGAAAAGAGGGGAAAAAAACATGGTCGCCTACTCCCCAACCATAGCAGTTGCAGCTGCCTAGTATAGCCCATTAGAAAGAGCAAGTCTAGAAGTATACCCTACAGTACCAGATTGGTTTCTGAGTTCGAATCTGTAAGCACAGTACTTGACCAAAGTTGACCTCCCAAAATGGGCCAAAATGCTAAGGATTTTCGAAAGTTTGCAAGTATATATCTGACCAACTATCCAACTTTGGCTACTATAAATTGGCATGCGGGCATAATTTGACTTGCTCTATCACATGGCAATAGTGGTTTTCCCCTACGTCAACCCAGTAAAAAAATTTGACCATGTTTTTTCCCCCACATGGGGTCCACTAGAGCGGGGAAAAAAACATGGTGACCAAATTTTCAAATTTTTGCGTATGCTTCAGGAAGGCGTAACTAATGCTTCTATATGAAAGAGAATGCTTTAAAACCATTAAAAACCTCAAAATATGCCAACTTTGGGCATTGTTGAAGCTTCTAGCTCGAAAATTTGATTTGCAGCATCAACATGCTAGGTTTCATAAGTTTCAATGGTAAAAATGAAAATTTTCAAAAAACTTAAAAAATGGTGGGATATTGCAATTTTTAACACAACTAACTTATTTCTACCGATATTCTGCATATTATGGCCAGTTCCCAGCAGGTTTCATGCCCAAACTGGTTAGATACAGCGGATTTGGCATTTTGACCAAAAAGTCGGTTTTTAAGCTTTCTGTGAGGTTAGAATGGTGCCTAGGTAGTTTTGCACGCTGAAAACAGCTGAAACAACGCTTTTAAAGCACCCTAAATGGTTGGTTGGTAGAAATCCGGGCCATGTTTTTTTCCCCGCACCATGTTTTTTTCCCCGATTTGCGGGTAAAAAAACATGGACAAATCCTGTTATCGCCAAAGCTGAGAGAGGTATAAGAGAAGTTTGAATATACGATTGGATAGGTATTTGCCCACGGTACGTAATGGTATACTCAAACCGATCCAAATCCAAACGAAGAAAAAGTTGGAGGCTTGCTTCCCTATTTGTGTTTTCCCCCCCCCCCCCCTGACTATAGCTGCGCAAAGTCCATAGTGTGTACCAGCAAAAATTTCAATTTTGGTCCGGAGTTGTCCGAGGGTCCGATTTTGGGTGGGTCGACTATTTTGGGCACCCTAGTCGGAGGAGTTGGGCCTCGGCAGCCAAACTTACACATGTTAGGGTTGGGACTTGTGGCTATTGCCATGATTGATTGATTGATGCCGAAATTTACGACTTTTAAAATTGTCTGTCGGCCTCCTTGTTTTACGGAAACTGCATCCGTATACCTAAGTCGACATGATTAGGCTAAGCCGGTCCACGTAGGCTAAGTCGGTACACGAGAAGTTCCCGATTTTCTCAAACTTGGCGAAGCCAGCGACACTAACTTTGCAAAAATTTGGCGAACTTGACGAAATTGTTGGATATCTTATTTGAGGGATTTTCTCCATATTCACCAAAAATTCCCAGTAACTTTTTGAAATCTAGTTCAGATTACAAGATTTGAGCGAAGCTCATATACGGAAGTTAATTAATTAATAATTTTCGGGAAGATTATGCGAGCTTCACTAAACTTGAGGGAACTTCGCGAAGGCAGCATATCTTGAGGCTAAAGATTTTCCTGCTCTTTCAGCAAAGCTAGTTGTGATACATTCATCTGTGTTCAGCAGGCAACTTCTTCAGTAATAGTGGATATAGGATTATAGGATTTCAGTGCAGACGGTAATAGTGGATATAGGATTTCAGTGCAGACGGATCAATTCCCATGCGTTCCAGTGGTACCACAATAGCTCTAGCGTCGTCAATAAACTTCCAGATTGCTGGAAACTAGAGTTTCGGCCATTTACTAGTCACAGTAGGGCTGCGAGTGGGCTGAGCGCTTTGGCTATTTTCGCCCGCGAAAGGGCGATCGGTCATAGTTGAAGTAGTTGGCAAACACTGCTACAAAAGAAGCATCATATCTTCCATTTTTCAGATCTGTGACAGTTTTCAAATCTATATATATATATATATATATATATATATATATCATAGGGGTCGCGGTAGCGACCCCTATAATATGAGTGCTTAAGGTCAAATGACCGTGTAAAACAAGGCTGCGATGCGCAGATTATGTGCGCAAAAAATTGTACGTGTCGAGTTTAGTATGTCTGTGAAGTTTCATCCCCGTACCACTTTCCGTTAAAAAGTTACCCCAAAAATCGCTTACGAGAGTGATGTTTTTTTCCGGATTCTCTGATTTGATGTCTCATAAGGGGGTTTTGTAGGCGTAATAACTAGAGATAGAAAAATTTTTGCCTATGAAAACCATATATATTCTTGGAGTACACAACAAAAATAAGCCGATAGGCTAGTTTTTATGCTTCCCGGGGGTAGAAAAGTTTTTGGCTGGGGTCCAAAGTCGGTCAAAACGCTAAAATGACCCAAAAGTATGCTTAACATTAGCCGTAATAAGTCAGATTCGCTATATATGGGGCTAAACTAATTATTTGGCGTGATACTAGACATGTTGAGGTTGTAAAATCTTGAATTCGTTTTTCGATAAGTTGCACCATTTTTGGGTACTGGCCCGCCAAAGTTGGTGAATTTTGGGTCCGACTTTGAACTTAGTTTTTTCGCTTATTTTTCAAAATAGACTTCTCAGATCTTGCATATAAAGGTTTTCGGGGGCGGAGAATCCATTCCCGCCATCAGTTTTGCTGTCCGATTCACCCAAGTTGCTGGGCTAGTTCCACTTGACCGTCTGAGGGGTCAGGTCGGAAACCGATTCCTGGAGGTCCATAGTAGGCTTTACTTGGCCTCTCAAAACTTTGTCTATAGGGGTTTTCTGGTGCGCCCAGCTCATTCCCGGTGTCCGTTTTGCCGTCCGACCCACCCATTTTGCTGAGCTGGTTCAACTTTGCCGTTTGAAGGGCCAAACGGGTAGGGGGTGGTCAAGTGGTCAAAAATAAAATTTTTCCAAAGTGGTCAAATTTGGTACCAAATGAAAGCCCTAAGCGAGCTGAGCAACTTTTGTCATGTAACTGCATGCTCAAAGTGGCTGTAGAGTGCTGTGGTGGGGTGGGGTGGGGACTTAGGCGATTTTCGGTCAAAAATGAAATTTTTCAAAAGTGGTCAAATTTGGTACCAAATGAAAGCCCTAAGCGAGCTGAGCAACTTTTGTCATTGAACTGCATGCTCAAAGTGGCTGTAGAGTGCTGTGGTGGGGTGGGGTGGGGACTTAGGCGATTTTGGGTCAGAAATAAAATTTTTCAAAAGTGGTCAAATTTGGTACCAAATGAAAGCCCTAAGCGACTTGAGCAACGTTTGTCATAGAACTGCATGCTCAAAGTGGCTGTAGAGTGCTGTGGTGGGGTGGGGTGGGGACTTAGGCGATTTTGGGTCAAAAATAAAATTTTTCAAAAGTGGTCAATTTTGGTACCAAATGAAAGCCCTAAGCGAGCTGAGCAACTTTTGTCATTGAACTGCATGCTCAAAGTGGCTGTAGAGTGCTGTGGTGGGGCTTGTCTTCATTCTTTTACAACCCCACTCCACTCATATGTATTTTACAGGGTGGATCTTGTCTTCTGCTATTGTACAACCTGCCTCCTGGGGACTCATATGTATTTTACATGCGACGAAGGAGCATTTTTGTTATCTTGTATGTATATATATATATATATATATATATATATATATGTCAACGTGATATTGTGAAATCAGGGATTTCGCGAAATCCCTAAAAATTTCAGGGATTTCACAGAATCCCTAACATTTTCAGGGGGATTGTGCAACTCATGTTAAAACCTGTTTATTTCAACAGTTTCCCTGAGTGATTAAGGGATTTCACAGAATCCCGTGTCACTTTCAGGGAAATTGTGAAATGATTGATTTAGTTGCATTTCTGGCAGTTTCGTTGTAAATTTGTAAATGTAAATGTGATACAAATTAGTCGTTTCTAATTATAATAATTCTAAAAACATGTCATCAGTTTAGAGAACAGAGTTCAGAGAACATAAACAAAGCACAACATGATAATTAACTTCAAAAAGCATTTAGATTATCCCGAAAAAGCTAAGCTAAATTCGAATTAACAATAGAATTGCTGCGCTGCGAGGCTTTTTATTTAAATCGTTTAAGGTTTCCATTACATACGTATTTTCCATGATGTCAAAAAATTTCTCAACTTTTATTAAAATCTTTTTAAAGGTTTCTACTACGGATTTTTATAATTTAAAAAATTTCTCAACTTCTGGGGGCGGGCCTCCAGACCTCCTGAGTGGGTTACTGACTAGACGCAAATTTTGTCACTTGTGCTGCAGCAGCACTAAACTGTTGAAATTGTTGCCGCCACCCCCCTCCCTAGCGTTAGCCGTTTAGCGGAATCAAAAAATTTTTTGGCTCGATCTCCCCCTTTTTCAAAATCCTGGGTGCGCCCCTGCCTGTGTATATAGTAATACGTACGTATAAATCTTGTAGTTTTTTCCGCCACATAGAAAAACACACGAAACCGCCAAATGCAAGTTTGGGATTGGGTGCAGTTCATGGGCTTTCATCTTTTCTAAAAATATGCCCGCCATCGTCACAAGCACCCAATTTCTATCTCTAGTCTCAGCACATTTTATTCGACGTCCCTATTGTTATTTATTTCACAGTTTCCCTGAGTGATTAAGGGATTTCACAGAATCCCGTGTCACTTTCAGGGAAATTGTGAAATGATTGATGTAGTTGCATTTCTGGCAGTTTCGTTGTAAATTTGTAAATGTAAATGTGATACAAATTAGTCGTTTCTAATTATAATAATTCTAAAAACATGTCATCAGTTTAGAGAACAGAGTTCAGAGAACATAAACAAAGCACAACATGATAATTAACTTCAAAAAGCATTTAGATTATCCCGAAAAAGCTAAGCAAATTCGAATTAACAATAGAATAAACTGAAATTTGAGTTGTCGCAATTTAAAATGGTAGATTATAATCCAAGCAAATAAGTCAAAATTTGGAATTACACGTTACATAAATTCATAAACTTGTTGTTAAATTGTTGCAGATACAATATTTTATTCTAAATTTGTTTTATTCGCTTACTTCGTCAATCTAAATTTGAAACTAACAGGTGCACAGTGTTTTACTGTTGTTAGTTATTATAGTCAGAGGGGGGAAAACGATTTTCGAAATAAGGTCATTACTCGCTACAGACTGTAGCTAGCCAGAGTGCCAGACGCTTTATATACCAGCATGTAGGGCTTGGCCTGTACTTTCTATGCCACCAGTAAAATCAGGATTCGGTTGTACTTCTAGTAGGCTAGCCACAATATATACCATCTTTTTTCCCACAAGTGGGGGGAAAAAGACGGGGGTGGGGAAAAAGATGGCACCAAATTTCGTTCCTTTACCACCATAGCAGCAGATAAATGGCATTTAAAGGCATAAAACGCAATATTTACTTCTAGAAACTCGTTGCCGGCAGCCAGGCTTAGTATTATCCATCGTATAAGCCAAACTTAGTAAGGGGCCAACATTGCTACGAAATTAAGATTTTTGGTCTACAAAATCTTATTTTTTCCGGTATATAATTTATAATTTAATCGCCTTTTGTGTGAACTTGCAATGATAAAATACACCATTTTGCAATATTAACCCGCAAGAAATTGAGTGTTTTATTTATGATGGGTGGCAAAATCGCACAAAAGTGTTCAGGGGTCATCCATTTCGGGTGGAGTATTTTGCATATCCACACTTGTGAAACTCTCTGGAATGTCCACAGTTCATAATATCACAAAAATATTGTTTATGGATCCAGTGGCGCACATAGGAAATTTTTTCAGGGGGGGCGGACCTAAAAAAATTTGGGGGGGGGTCTGGGGGCACAATTTTTGCAAACAAGGTTTAAAATTTAAAAATAAGCGGCATTAAATAAAAATAGAACAAATTTCGCGCCTAACAGGGGTGCACCCAGGATTTTGAAGAGGGGCAGGTCGAGCATTAAATTTTTTTGCTTCCGCCAGATGAACAAGATTTCGAAATTGCCGTTAATGCACGCGGGGGGTATGGGGGGCGGAGCCCCCCAGAAGTTGAGAAAATTTTAAAATTATGAAAAAATCCGCAATGGAAACCTTTAAAAAGATTTATATAAATAAAAGTTGAGAATATTTTGAAATTATGAACAATCTGCTTATAATGGCAACCGTTATTAAAAGATTTGAAATATATTGTGTACGTATGCGAAATTAAATGCGTTTGAAATGCAACAAATTTAAAGAAATTAAGCCATAAAAGCGCCGCAGGCGAGAAAAATTGAACGAAATGGAGCTAGAAAAGCGCCGCAGGCGAGAAAAATTATATATGTTAAAAAAGTTGCTATTGAAAGGTTTAAACTCTGAAATAAGGGTAGATTAAGCAAAAATGAACTGAATTTCGCGCCGACGGCGCGAAAATTTTTGGAATATTATTTGCGCGCTACGCGCGGACACTACAATTTTTTTACGTCTGGTTTCGGGGGGGGGGCGGCCGCCCACCCCCCCCCTTAAGTGCGCTCCTGTATGGATCCTAATTTTCTTGTTATCCGCATGATATGCCCCCTGGGAATATTTGCCAGCATTCCTCCACAGGGGCAGGTCATATGGCGATTTTCGGCAGCGGAAGGTCAATTGGGGGGTATAACAGTTCAAATGAGTAAACAATTAGTCGTTATTTTTGCTTAAATCAAAAAACGAAACTGCCGGCAAAAAAGCATGCTGTTGTTTTTCCCCCTCTGGTGCAAAAAGTGTGGGGGGGAAAGATGGTCACTATTTCTCAACCGTGTGACCTAGCGAAAATCCGACTAGCCCACGTTATAGAGCACATCCACAAACCCCTTCATGCACAAAATCACTCCTGTAACTATTACCAGTAAGTTGGCATAATCTTAGAAAATTTGAAAAATCCTTAGGTTTTTGGACAATTTTTGGGTGTCAACTTCGGACCCATGCCCTGGCTTTTTTATTTGCGCCACAAACTGCGAAATTACGCAATTTTTTTCTGAAATACGCAAAATTTTTTGGGCCGTTGCGCCACAGTACGCAAAAATTTTTGAAAAAATGTGCTTGGAAAAATCAGGTTTGGAACCAAAATCTTTAAAACTTTTCTATTTTTTGCTGGGGGCTGCCGCCGCCAGACCCCCGTTTTATGTATATATACTTTACTCGGACATCTAACGTAGTTATTCGTTGTTGATATGGTATTAAAGCATCGAGTTGTATCAGCTATGTTTTGCTACCCGGGGTAAAAAGCAATATTGGGGGAAAACCAACCGATGGGAAAAACCAACCCAATGTTTCGGACAGGGCATACAGCTCATAATAGCGATTTTATGCATGTAATAAGTATATAAATTCGGCCTCGCTGAGTTCACATCTTCATTTTCTCGATGTTCCGTATAATAGGTGGAAAAACGATCAAAATTGGCAGCATCAACCGGATAGGTTTTATCAAATTCGCTGGTTTCAATGGTAAAATGAAAAAAGTTGTAAATCTTTCGAAATTTGATGAAATAAAATAAATATTGTTTTGTTCTCTTTCGCGGGTTTGTTTTGTCCCAGAGTGGTTTTTGGTCAGGTTAGGTCAGCCAATCAGCTAAAATGAGGTTTTGGTGGCCTAACAAAAAACTGTCGTGTCCGAACGCAATTTTGAGCTGTTCACGTGAAAGAGCGTTTTAAACTTGCTATATGGACGTCTTTTCAGCAATTCAGAACCATTTTTGGGAGTTCAGCGACAAAAACAAAAAAATCGGTTTTTCCGCACCCCTTGGTTTCATTTTTCCATTTTTTAAATTCTATTGACAGCTTGCCAAGAATTGGAACAAGCAGACATTACGTACTCTCACAGAAACTATCAAAAGGAATTGTCTAACTGCTGTGGAAAATTTTCCACAAGACTTCAAAAAATAGGTAAATTTTGAATTTTTGGGGTGTCGAAAATGCAAAAATTTTCAAAATGTCAAAAATGCTAAAAGTTGTTTGATTTAGTTCAAATTTGGTATGGTAGTTTGGATGGGTCGTGCCAACTTGCAAAAATTTCAGACCTCTATCCCCTATTACTCAAACTTGGGTTTTGGCGGGGTTGGTTTCTTCCCTTCTTTTGGTGGTTGGTTTTTGTTCCCCCGACCTCTATATATATACAATACATGCAGCGAGTCATGTAAAATTTTCGGATGTTCCAAGATGAAAAAATATATATAGAATTAATATTAGATTTGCTAAAACGGTAAATTAATTAAAAAATAGCTCGAAAATAGTTTTTAAGAAATAAAACAGGTGTGGCGCAATTTTTTTCGTAATTACACAAAAACTTCCGAGTCACTGCGCCACGGACCGCAAAAAGTTCGGACGAAAAATAAAACACAGCCCATGCCACACGAAGGCTCAATCGACAGGAACGGTTATTTGTATTATGATCTTAAAGTACAAGACTTGAACTTTCATTTGCACTAGATTTTGTATCTCTATCTTATGCCAGTCGAGCAGGGTGAGCCATTGTTTTTCCCCCACTTTGCCGGTAATGCTTTCCCCCCCCTCTGACTATATTACTATCAAAATTAAGTTGGAATAGCTAACTTTATTAAAAATCAAATTGTTGAAAGTATAATTCCAAAGCTTCATTTGCTTGGAGTATCAGTTTAAATTGCGACAACTCAAACTTCAGTTTATTCCATTGTTAATTCGAATTTAGCTTAGCTTTCTCGGGATAATCTAAATGCTTTTTGAAGTTAATTATCATGTTGTGCTTTGTTTATGTTCTCTGAACTCTGTTCTCTAAATTGATGACATGGTTTTCGAATTATTATAATTAGAAACGACTAATTTGTATCACATTTACATTTACAAATTTACAACGAAACTGCCAGAAATGCAACTAAATCAATCATTTCACAATTTCCCTGAAAGTGACGCGGGATTCTGTGAAATCCCTTAATCACTCAGGGAAACTGTGAAATAAATAACAATAGGGACGTCGAATAAAATGTGCTGAGACTAGAGATAGAAATTGGGTGCTTGTGACGATGGCGGACATATTTTTAGAAAAGATGAAAGCCCATGAACTGCACCCAATCCCAAACTTGCATTTGGCGGTTTCGTGTGTTTTTCTATGTGGCGGAAAAAACTACAAGATTTATACGTACGTATTACTATATACACAGGCAGGGGCGCACCCAGGATTTTGAAAATGGGGAGATCGAGCCAAAAAATTTTTTGACTCCGCTAAACGGCTAACGCTAGGGAGGGGGGTGGCGGCAACAATTTCAACAGTTTAGTGCTGCTGCAGCACAAGTGACAAAATTTGCGTCTAGTCAGTAACCCACTCAGGAGGTCTGGGGGCCCGCCCCCAGAAGTTGAGAATTTTTTTAAATTATAAAAATCCGTAGTAGAAACCTTTAAAAAGATTTTAATAAAAGTTGAGAAATTTTTTGACATCATGGAAAATATGTAATGGAAACCTTAAACGATTTAAATAAAAAGCCTCGCAGGCGCAGCAAATTTGAACTAGAAAAGCGCGTCCGTCGCGAAAAGTTTTAAAAATGGAGATGGAATGGTGCCTCAGGCTCGAAAAATTAAAAAAACTGGAGCTACGAAAGCGCCGCAGGCGCGAAATATATATTACAAACCTTAAGCTACAAAAGCGCCGTAGGCGCAAATAATTTTAAAAGTCGAAACAAAAGAGCATCGTATGCACAAAATGATTAAAATAGAAAAGCGCCGCAGGTGACGATTTTTAAAAATTGAGATCTATAAAAATTTCATATTTTTAGTTGGACCATCCACTGAAAATAGCTCAATTTTTGCCTTCTCCCCTGAAAATTCCCTCGGGGGGGTCGGACAAAAGGAAGGGTCGGAACCTCCCAAACTCCCCCCTGGGTGCGCCCATGCGTACATGCGATGTTCAGCCCAATATTCTTTCGGTGAATTTATGAAATCAGAATGTAAAAACGGACAGTATGTATATGCATTGACTAATATTTGTGCGTTTCAGGCGAAGGCAGCTACGAAAAAGCCCTTTCTTTGATATGGCGCACACACTGTACCAGTAAACGACCGCAGATTCAGATGCAGCTGGTTGTCACTCGTTCCGGCCTCAAGGCCCATACAAAAGCACAGGGCCTAACGGAGTATTGGGCTCATCGTATTACTTATTGTGTGGCTCCTCCTGGTTATCCTCGTGTCTTTGTCTGGATCTATAAGCACGAAGGCAAACGACTGAAGCCTGAACTGCGTTGTCATGCGGCCCTGTGTAAGAAGACTGAACAGCCGTCGGCCATTTCCTTGCAGCTACAAGAGCAGCTGGCAGCAGCCTTGCAGGAGTACAAGCGTGAGAAGATGTCCCGTCAGAATGTGAGACTTACCGGGGCCAATGTCCCCATGCGCAAGCTGATGCTCAGTACAGGGGTGTCCAACTTTCGACCGCCGATGACCAGATCGAAGAGCGCTCCTCGACTCCATTCTATCGACGAGGAAGAAGAGGATGAATGCAGTCCGCCTTTGGAGGAGGATGAGTACGAGAATTCCCACGAGGTCGATGATGATGATGATGACTTGTTTCTTCAGTCAGAGGCTGACTCCATCCCGGACACTCAGTCTCTGGCGTCGTCCAGTGTCGGATCCCAGACAGTGTGTGGTTCACCGCTTCCTGAACGGGCCGCTCGAGCTTCCGTTCCTTTGCTTCCAGGTTTACATAGTCGCCATTATCAGAATGGCGGCGAGGACTTTGATTTCGATTCTGAGCAGCAGGTCGAGCCGCCTCTATTGAGACAGGATCCTGCGGTGTCGCCTCAGTCTTCACCATCAGGAACATATTCATCAACTAGTCTTCATGGTGCCCTCTGTCGACAGCTACGTTTGCAGAATCACCAGACGACCTCCGCAACAGCAACGGCAGCAACAGGCGCAACAGCAGGTCCACAACGGGTCATCCAGGAATCGATTCAGCATCATCAGCTTCAGCATCAGTCTTCCTCTCTGTCCACTGAAAGCGGGACTGGACTCACGTTTGTGGGTGGCAGTGGCTGCGGCTCTTCCACAACAGACAGTGAACCGGATACCATCTCCGATGAGTCGGGCTATCATGAGGAGAAGAGTAGTTTGGACGATCGTGAGAATGAATTTGTTGTCAAAGAGGATTTCCCGGGCTCCTCTTCGTCTGCTGTCGCCAGCTCTTCTCCGGCTTCTCCGGAATATTTACGGACCTGTGCTGTGCATGATATCATAATCACGGCTCTTTAGTCTTTTATTTTATTATTGTTCTTTCTTCTCATATTTTTACAACGTCTCCGGATTGTGGCCGATTGGCATTGCGCATGACCAATCTACTATTCGTCGCATGTTAGTAGAAGGGTGACTTATTTATTATTATTATTATGATGCATAGGTAACTTCGTTTTCTTCGTTAAATGTACGTACTTCGTACTTCCATTTTATTTGTATAATATACTCGTAAAGTTTTCGGTTGTAGTGAAATGTTGTGAACTCTTCCCTATTTTCTCGCTATGCACTGTGTATACATTACGCATGTATTAAACCGGGCAAACTTCCAGTGGTTGTTTCGTACTTCTGTTGTGTTAAAAATGTAAGATATATTTGTATAGTTGAGTAAGCGTATTATAAGCGTAATACGTATTATGTGTGTCTAAATTTATATCACCTTGTCTGTGTTTGACAGAAAACGGGTTTCTGTTTCTGTAAACCTTTGGCCGCGGAAATTGTGACATGGTTGTGCTTGTTAGGAATTAGCTTTGTACTCACTTAATGTCTACGAACGTATACATACTGATTTATGTACACGTGCTTATATATACGTACGTATGTATATGTATATATATATATATATATATATATATATATATATATATATATATATATATATATATATATATATCTAATAAATGTATTCTACATAGAATATTACACTGAAGACACACTGGAGCTACATACGGAGAGAGAGAGCTAGTTTGCCTTTTAATTGAACAGGTTCAATCAATGTCTGCTATTACGCAAAACTTAGTAAGATCATTGGTCCAGATGCACACACGTGGGTTTATTTTAGGCAAAAATAAGTGGGGGGAAGAGGTCGAAAAGTGGGGGGGAATAAAATGCTAAAAATGATGTATAAAAACAGCCTGTTTTCCACATACACTGCTATAACTATGCTTAAAAGTGCTCAAAAATAAAGTTTTAGCACCAAAAAAGGCAATTTTTGATCAAACATTACTGTCGAAGCCAGGAAAATTTTTGAAATTTTTGACCAAAAATCCAAAAAAATTTGGCAATTTCTGGGCACCTTAGGCTGAGTGGGGGGAACTCAAAAAAGTGGGGGTGGGGCCGAGTTGGTGGGGGGAGGTGCTCCAGTGGGGGCGCCCCCCCCCCAAGTAAAATAAGCCCAGCACACATGTCACAGGATTTTGTAAATTTTGCAAATAAAATTTTGGAAATCTAAGAAATCGGAAGATAATGAAATTCTCTGTATTGAACCTACAAAAGCATCAAAATTAAGTGGTCTTATCCCGTTAAATTCTTAGAACTTAGTAATTGAGCTAAAATTTGGTATGATTGGTAACTAAATATATATATATATATATATATATATATATATATATATATATATATATATATATATATATATATATATATTTGGTGTGGGGGGTATCTTCCTACGTACGCTGGATCGATGGCATGGACTCATTTAGGGGATGAAATTCTTTTCTTTTCTGGTATGCCATTCGAAAATTAGACACTTTCTAGTTCAGATTCAGAATTCAAAATCCAAGTAGATGGCAATTTTTCCCAACAGAAACTACCATTTTTAATTCGCTTTACGTTCTGAACATATATTTGAGATTAACCAGAGCATGGCCCTGGTTCAAGCTTCAATCCTGATCACCGAAATTTTGTGACTTAATTATGACCAAAATTTTGATATTTGGAAGCTGTAAAGTATATAAGTTATATACATTCTTCTTATATATAAATCGTTAGTTTTCTCACTGCTCTAAAAATAATAAAACGATTTTGTCTTACGTAGATATATACCATATACGTATATATTGCAAAATCGAAATTTCCCAAAAGCTTTCTAGAGCCTCTAAGTTTCCGGCCCTAGTACTTAGTGGTAAATTTGAAATTCATATTAAATAACGGTGTATGTAATGTTTGTTGCTGTTGAAGCTGAAATGAAAGTACAAGAAAGCTTGTTTTATTTTTGTATAGTGATTGAGATTCTGTTTGTGTAGATATAAGACATCTATATATACCTAGTTTGTTTTATTGTGTACGTATTTGGTATAATTGTTGATTGCTTGTTCAGATTTTAATTGTTATTTTTGGTTAATGTGTTGTGTGTGTGTATGCTTATGTATATACGTTACGTATAGTAGTATATATATATATATATATATATATATATATATATAGTATATACGTAATTCACACCTTTATACTGTTAGAAACACTACATTGGTAGTTTTTAAGCTTGGCTTTGACATACTGTCACAACTTTAGAGCACTCTTTATCTGTGGAATCTACGCGATTCTTTGCATTGAAGTAAATTTCTGTGACCCGCCGAATCTTGGTTGTGAACTTAATCTAGTGCGAAATTCAAATAGTCTGAGTCATGTGTATGTGAGTTATAACTCCGTTCCGTTGATATATATTTAAAACAAGGGGAAATTTGCTTTCGATAGGGGGGGGGGGGGTAAACGATGGGAAATATTTAGTAATAGAAGTAGAGAGGAATTGATTACGGATATAATGGTTGAGGTGAGTGGTTGGGGAATAAATAGGAAAGAAATTTTTTAATTAAAAAAATAGTTGATTCAGTAGGGGGTGCGGGGGGGTTGGGGGGGGGAGAAATTAGGGAGGGAACCCAGATAACTTTGGATATATATGTGGCATCAGCACTCCACAATTGAATTTAGCCAGTCGGAGAATTCGCTGTTTTACTGATTCCAGTAACTGTATATAATGTATGGTAGTTGTGGCTTGGGAAGTTCTTAATGTAATTTTTAGAGGGCTATACTTCGGTGATTTAATTATTTTTCTTTATATTTTTACTAAAACTTGTTAAATTAAAGCGAAGTTATTTTCTTTGCACCATTTTGCTATGCAGGAATTCTTGGATTGGAGCAGCAAGAAACAGAGATGCCTCATCTGCTTGCACTCTGTGAAAGAAAAATATTTACTGAATTTTGTGAAACAGAAGTATATATTCTCTTAAAGAACTAAATTATGTCTTGTCAGAAGAACTTCTCATTATATATCAGTGAAACCATGGGCCTTTTCATAAAATGAAGTGAAAACCTTGGGCCTTTTTCATAAGACTGATTAAACAGATTAAAGCTTAATTAAAGCTTAATCCGCGGGTTAAACTAGTTAATTTAATCTGTGCACGTGTTTTAATCCTCGATTCTGTGAATATGTTTTTAATCTGATCTGATTAATCCATTTAAGTTAGCCCGTTTAATCTTTTCATGAAATGGCCCTTGCTGGACTTTTGACGTACCTTTTTCTTGTTGTGTAAGTAAACAAGCATATCTCTTTGCATTCATGTTTTATATACACTGTATATATATTTTTCTGCATAGTTTGTTACAGAAATTAAAATGAAATGTTTGCTTATTTATAATATTGATTTTCAATATATAACTTCTAAACTTCGCCTGGGGCTACTGGCTAGCTAACGCCCAGAAACGGCTTCTTGTTCTCTGCAGGCAGACCGGTGTCGCAATTTTCCCGGATCCTGTTTGTGTTCACGTTAACTATTTATACTTTTCAAGGATTTCCGAATATTAAAATTAGATTTCATAAATCTGGACATTCTTCCTGGCTCTGCTTAAATCAACAAATCTTCTACGTGTACATATATCTTTCTTTGCTGAGTGTACTTTTTTGCAGCTCCAACAATAGTCTTTTTGATGCATTTTCTTTTCGTGCAATCCTGAGAACAATTTGTTCCGTTCTGATTAAGATAACACTTAATAATAGCAACCACCTAATTTCATTAACCCCGTCTGCCCGTTTTCAAAATCCTGATTTTTAATGACATCGAATTAACTTTTGTGATTTATTTGGTCGATTACTGCAGAGTGGCCTTGTCAAAACTTCACCGTTTCGTTTCAGTTTAAATTTCTTGCTCCACAATTGGCTTCTGAATTCTTAAGTTTACAGTAGGTTTCATGTTTGAGAAATTCCACTGAGAAGTTGAAAATGTGAAATGAAATTTTCGCAGTCAGACTTGTAAATTGTACGTAGTCTTTTATTAAAGTATTTTTGGTGGTTATAAGAGGCAAGAAAAGAGCTAATTTTCCTGTTATGTGCCACGCATACGTAATGATCCATTTTAACGTATTTAGCTAGCTAATTGATCTTGAGACTAATTTGTTTGTCGTTTTATTCAGAACCAAACAGTAGCCGTCTAAATTAATAGGATAACTGACTCATCAAATTAATAATTTGAATTACAACCTGCCATATTGGTTTCCCAAGACTGTTGAGATCTTATATTTTTATATTTGTGTGCGTTATTCTTAAACAAATGATAAAGAGCGCCTCCAGTCACGCTACAAACCGCCATTTTCAATCGCCAAGTCCTCTTAGTTATGTCATATAAAGTAAACGTCCTATTTACGCGGGATGCAAACTTTACGAAATAATATTAAGACTAGACGAAGCGTGAGCGTGCAAAGTTCGCAAGTGTGTTGACGTAGCGTGACCTTTTAGCTAAGTTTGCTATCCGTATTGCAAAATTTTGAGACAGCAGTTACTGCTTTGAAACGAAAGCGTATTATGAGAATGGGTCAAACTTCGCACAACCGCAGCTTATAAAACTTTGACTTTGTAGATTTTTTTCGGTTGAACTGGTTTCAGAAACGATAAGCTGTATAGTCGGTTACTAAGCTAATTGAGGGACCGCCATTTTTCAACTAGTTTCCTTTGAGTTACAATGACAGCT
>JASAND010024610.1:0-11483 GCA_030248195.1 Trissonchulus latispiculum
TGGGATCACTTTGGAGGGGTCCTCCAATGAGAAAAATGTTCGCCTCACAACGGGCTTTCATTTGATACCAAACATGGCCACTTTTGGAAAAATCGATTTTTGACCATTTTGGACCAGTCCGGACCCTGGTCAGGGCGCCACAGGCCACTGGGATCACTTTGGAGGGGTCCTCCAATGAGAAAAAATGTTCGCCTCACCAAGGGCTTTCATTTGATACCAAACATGGCCACTTTTGGAAAAATCGATTTTTGACCCTTTTGGACCCTGGTCAGGGCGCCACAGGCCGCTGGGACCACTTTGGAGGGGTTCTCCAATGAGAAAAAATGTTCGCCTCACAAAGGGCTTTCATTTGATACCAAAGTTAGAAATTTTTTAAAAAATCGATTGTTGACCAGTCCGGACCCTGGTCAGGGCGCCACAGGCCGCTGGGCCCAGTGTGGAGGGGTCCTCCAATGAGAAAAAATGTTCGCCTCACAACGGGCTTTCATTGGATACCAAAGTTGGAAATTTTTAAAAAAATCGATTTTTGACCAGTTCGGACCCTGGTCAGGGCACCACAGGCCGCTGGGGCCACTTTGGAGGGGTCCTCCAATGACAAAAAATGTTCGCCTCACCAAGGGCTTTCATTTGATACCAAACTTGGCCACTTTTAGAAAAATCGATATTTGGCCATTTTGGACCGGTCCGGACCCTGGTCAGGGCGCCACAGGCCGCTGGGGCCACTGTGGAGGGGTCCTCCAATGAGAAAAAATGTTCGCCTCACAAAGGGCTTTCATTGGATACTAAAGTTGGACATTTTTAAAAAAATCGATTTTTGACCAGTCCGGACCCTGGTCACGGCGCCACAGGCCGCTGGGGCCACTTTGGAGGGGTCCTCCAATGAGAAAAAATGTTCGCCTAACCAAGGGCTTTCATTTGATACCAAAGTTGGAAATTTTTAAAAAAATCGATTTTTGACCGGTCCGGACCCTGGCCAGGGCGCCACAGGCCGCTGGGAACACTTTGGAGGGGTCCTCCAATGAGAAAAAATGTTACCCTCACCAAGGGCTTTCATCTGATACCAAAGTTGGAAATTTTTAAAAAAATCGATTTTTGACCGGTCCGGACCCTGGCCAGGGCGCCACAGGCCGCTGGGAACACTTTGGAGGGGTCCTCCAATGAGAAAAATGTTACCCTCACCAAGGGCTTTCATCTGATACCAAAGTTGGAAATTTTTAAAAAAACTCGATTTTGGACCGGTCCGGACCCTAGTCGGGGAAGTGGGACCACTTTGGAGGGGTCCTCAATGAGAAAAAATGTTCGCCTCACCAAGGGCTTTCATTTGATACCAAAGTTGGAAATTTTTTAAAAAATCGATTTTTGACCAGTCCGGACCCTGGTCAGGGCGCCACAGGCCGCTGGGGCCACTTTGGAGGGGTCCTCCAATGACAAAAAATGTTCGCCTCACCAAGGGCTTTCATTTGATACCGAACTTGGTCACTTTTGGAAAAATCGATTTTTGGCCATTTTGGACCGGTCCGGACACTGGTCAGGGCGCCACAGGCCGCTGGGGCCACTTTGGAGGGGTCCTCCAATGACAAAAAATGTTCGCCTCACCAAGGGCTTTCATTTGATACCAAACTTGGCCACTTTTGGAAAAATCGATTTTTGGCCATTTTGGACCGGCCCGGACCCTGGTCAGGGCGCCACAGGCCGCTGGGGCCACTTTGGAGGGGTCCTCCAATGACAAAAAATGTTCGCCTCACCAAGGGCTTTCATTTGATACCAAACTTGGCCACTTTTAGAAAAATCGATTTTTGGCCATTTTGGGCATGGTCCACGGTCCGGACCCCTGGCCAGGGCGCCACACGGGTCCGGGCGAAACCTACTATAGCTTATGTTGTAGTGCTCCCGCAGCCCACCCCACACGCCCAATATGAAAGCTGTACCTGCAGCGGATCCTTCTATGGGAGAGTTTAAAGTTGGACCCGCGACACGGTAGGGGCCCACCTCCATCAGGGTGCCCCCCAGCCCCACGGATAAGTGATAGAGCAAAACTAATGGGCCATTTAGATTCACCATATAGGGGTTCCTATTCGAATACGAAACCTCAGCCCAGCAGCTCTTATGTATAGGGCTGCCTACTCCGTAGACCCAGACCCCCCTTTTACACGTTAACTAGTGACCCCCGGCCAGGGCGCCACAGACCACCGAACAGCACCATCTCGTTTCCCGGAGATCTTCACCTTGGGGCGATGCTATAACCCCAATATGAGTACCTGGCTTTGAGCCGTGCTCTCTGTGGACGAGTGCAAATATTTTCGGACTTAGTTTTTTTCCGGGGGTCCAAAATGGGGGGTCCCCCCTATGTACACAGACCCATGGGGGGGTTCTAGAGCCTCCAAAACTGATTTCCCCTTAAATGGGGGGGATTCTATTCAAAAAAGGACCAAAAGTTCCTAGGGGGTCGAAGCCCTCCGAGCCCTAGGGTGGGGGGAAAAAAATGAGGAGAGAAAACACGAGCTGGGAAAGGGGCTATTTTTCATATCTCGAGATTGGCTCGACCGATTCGGCTGAAATTTTCACAGCATGTACCCCTGCCCACAGGCTCTTCACACAGCGAGTTTGAGCCCGATCGGTCCACTCCTCCCTGAGATATTAAAACAAGTAACAAAAATGCTCCGCACAAAAGGGGATAATATGTGTGTTGGGCCTATGTCTGTCGTTTAAATTCCGGTTGAGAAAGCAAGTATATAAATCCGACACAGCAAGTTTGGGTGGGTGGTTCTATGGCGAAAGTTGTTCAGTTTGATGCGGGCCTTCATTTGACTCGAAATTTGACCACGTTTGAAAATTTTAATTTTTGACCCAAAATCGCCTAAGTCCCCACCCCCACCCCACCACAGCCCTCTACAGCCACTTTAGGTACGCACTTCTATGACAAAAGTTGCTCAGTTCGATGCGGGCTTTCATTTGGTACCAAATTTGACCACTTTTGAAAACTTTCATTTTTGACCGAAAATCGCCTAAGTCCCCACCCCACCCCACCACAGCACTCTACAGCCACTTTGAGCATGCAGTTCTATGACAAAAGTTGCTCAGCTCGCTTAGGGCTTTCACTTGGTACCAAATTTGACCACTTTTGAAAAATTTTATTTTCGACCACTTGACCCCCCCCACCCGACTGACCCTTCAAACGGCAAAGTGGAACCAGCCCAGCAAAATAGGTACGTCGGACGGCAAAACGGATACCGGGAATGAGCTGGGCGCACCAGAAAACCCCTACAGACAAAGTTTTGAGAGGCCAGGTAAAGCCTACTATGGACCTCCAGGAAGCGGTTTCCGACTTGACCCTCCCGACGGCAAAGTGGAACCAGCCCAGCAAGATGGGTGGGTCTGACGGTAAAACTGACTGCGGGAATCGATTCTCCGTGCCAGAAAACCATTGTATGGAAGATTTGAGCGTTCAAAGTTAAATAGATAGCGAGAAATTTCGATTTTTCATTTTTCGAATTTTCGCCATCTTTGACGGGCCACTGTGGTCGCTAGGGAAGTGATAGAGAAACGCAACCTGGACCGTTAGTTAGTTCAATATATGTAGTTTCTGAATATAAAAAGAAATCAGCTCCAGCTCGTAACGTTCGACCTGAGCGACGACCACAAAAATGGTCACTTTTCGCTATGAGCCGACTTTGCGGCGCCACTGCGGCGCTGTGGCGCAGCTGCGGCGCAAAAAAAGTTGTGATTCTTAAATTCTTTAGAGGGTACTACTAGACCCCATAGCCCTTTAGGTTGGCCCACCGCTGCAGATCACGTGAAAGCGGCGAACATTATGTACAATACAACCATCAAATAGGAGAAACCGGAAAAAAAAACATCGCCGCCATAACCGGTCCGGGGCGCAACTTTTTAACGGTAAGTGATACGGGGCTGAAACTTCACAGACATACTAAACTCGATGTGCTCTACAATTTGCGCATGAAATCTGCGCAGGATTTTGCGCAGCTTCTGCGCAGCTTATTTTACACTGTCTCCAGCCACTTTTCACACATATTATAGGGGTCGCTGCCGCGACCCCTATGAAAACTATTTCCAAAAATTAGCACTACCCCAAAATTTCCCTATTCTAGGTAGTGCGCTGACGCGCACTACCTGATTTAGTTCGAGGTTCAAATCGACGATTTCTTTCAGAGTTTAAAATTGACAATTTCAAATACCTTATTTGGTGCGCTTTGACCATCTTCTGCATCATTTGAGTGCATGCATGCATGCATGCATGCACAAAAATCGCATTTTCAGCCGCTTCGAATGCTAATGAACATTCAACTATGAAGCAATTTTTACATTTGACATTGTTTTTAAACTCGAAAACTTGATCAGGGTATTTTTACAGGGGGGGGGGGGGGGGGGGCGGGGGGGCCCCCCCGAAATCGACCTTCCCCCCCGAAAATGCCTTCCCCCCCCGGGATTTTGGTCTGCCCCCTTAATGAGGTCTACATTTTTCCAAAAATGGTCAAATTTTCAAAAATTTTCCGGCTTCGCCGGAGATTTTTTCGTAAAAGTGGCTATTTATACCTTAAATCCTGGCACTTTTGAGAACTTTTTGTGTTTCACCATGCAAATTACGCAAAAAAATACAATTTTTTGTATAATGTGGGCAAAAATTCTTGCCCCCCCCCCCGAATATTTCTTCCCCCCCCGGGCCCGGGCCCCCCCCCCCCGGACAAAAATCCCTAAAAAATACCCTGTTGATTGCCAACATGTTTCCTCCAAGTCCCAAAATAAGGTCAATAATGAGTCAGAAACCCCACAATACAGTTAAAACGTGTATTTCTTGCAATGATAAACACTTTAAGCCAAAAATTTAGACATTTTTGACAAAATTTGCAAAATTTTCAATGAAAATATATACCCAACTTTTAGCCGTTTTTCGCGCCCTGGGCGCGACGACCCCCCCCCCCCCCCCAGTTGAGGACGACGTCCCCGTTAAAAATTTTGGGGGGTCATGTTTTTTTGCGTCCGAGGCTGCGTCATGGCGCATATTTTTTTCGTGTGACGCAAGTGAAATTAGCCCTGACGCAAGCCTGGCGAAGCTGGATTTGAACTTCAACTAGAGGCAAAATTGTGCAAAGTTGCTGGAAAAATTGTGTTTCAAACGTGATATTTCTAAAAATTTTCTGCTGGGGGCTGCGCCCCCAGACCCTCGCATGTCTGCCTTCTTACTTGTTGCTGAGTGCTAAGATGACTGACAAACTAATATTTTATTTAATCATTGAATATAAGGGCGCATGTAGCAGCGGCAACAGCTTGCAAGTCTTGCAGATGTATATATATAGCACTTAAAAATATTTTAATATACATTCGATATTTGCAATAACCGGCCATACTTAATACCACATCAACTGGTAGCGAAAATGCTCTAAATTAATTCCTGGGAGAGTCTTAATTGCAAAAATTCTTCAACTTCTGGGGGCTCCGCCCCCCAGACCCCCCCGTGCTGATTCTTTCTCTAGATCTTAATGCTTCACACATTAAAGTCGGCTTTAAAGATGCAAAATTTGAAAACAGGTGGAAAATGTGTTTAATGCTGTGTATTGATGGTTAAATAGTTAAATATTGGTTACACTGTAAAATAATGTTTAGAATACTTATTAAATTGTTTAAAAATAAATTTTATTTTTGACGCAGTGACCCCAGTTCCTGACGCAATAAAATTTTTCCTGACGCAGCATTGGCGCAAATCGTGAAACCAAAAAACCCTGGGGGGGGGTTGAGAAAATGGCTGGAGGGGCTACCCCCGTCTTACACCTATGAGTGCATGAACACGTGCTGGGCTTAAGTATTTTAAATGGAAAAAACAGTTACCTCATCAGGACCAGGAGGAGCATCTAGAGAAGGGGATCGAATCGTTTCGCCCACCTTCTTCAATCGTCGTAGCATCCCAACAAATCCAGTACACAAAACATGGTTGGCTCAATTGGACAACGGAAGACGTAATATATATAAATAAGCAGTCAGCAAAAGGATTTTAATTGCTTCAAATCTAGAATTACGTATATTCTGGATGATATATACAAGAACAAAAAGTGCTCCTTCGTCGCATGTAAAATACATATGAGTCTTCGTAGGCAGGTTGTACATAAGCAAAAACTAGCCTGTAAAATACACAAGTAATAAAAATGCTCCTCCGGAGCATGAAAAAGTAATATGGGTGGTGGTGAGGTTGTAAAATCAACAGAGGACTAGTCTTAAAAATGCTTAATATGGGGGCTAGGTTCGAAAAAAGAAGACTAGGTTGTGGGCGAATTAATATGGGCACAGCTTCGCCGAGCAACCCATATTCGCGGACTGAAAAAGTTATATATATACACAAGTAACAAAAATGCTCCGCACAAAAGGGGATATATAATATGTGTGTTGGGCCTATGTCTATCCTTTAAATTCCGGTTGAAAAAGGCATAAATCCGACACCGCAAAAGTTGCTCAATTCACTTAGGGCTTTCATTTGATACCAAATTTTACCACTTTTGAAAAATTTTAGTTTTCACCCAAAATGGCTAAGTCCCCACCCCACCACAGCACTCTACAGCCACCTTGGGTACGCAGTTCTATGACAAAAGTTGCTCAGCTCACTTAGGGCTTTCATTTGATACCAAGTTTGACCACTTTTGAAAAATTTTATTTTTCACCCAAAATGTCTAAGTCCCCACCCCACCCCACCACAGCACTCTACAGCCACTCTGAGCATGCAGTTCTATGACAAAAGTTGCTCAGCTCACTTAGGGCTTTGATTTGATACCAAGTTTGACCAGTTTTGAAAAATTTTATTTTTCACCCAAAATCGCCCAAGTCCCCACCCCACCCCACCACAGCACTCTACAGCCACTTTGGGTGTGCAGTTCTATGGCAAAAGTTGCTCAGCTCACTTAGGGCTTTCATTTGATACCAAATTTTACCACTTTTGAAAAATTTTATTTTTCACCCAAAATCGCCTAAGTCCCCACCCCACCCCTCCACAGCACTCTACAGCCACTTTGGGTACGCAGTTCTATGACAAACGTTGCTCAGCTCACTTAGGGCTTTCATTTGATACCAAATTTGACCACTTTTGAGAAACTTTATTTTCGACCATTTGACCCTCCCACCCGACTGACCCTTCAAACGGCAAAGTAGAACCAGCCCAGCAAAATGGGTACGTCGGACGGCAAAACGAATACCGGGAATGAGCTGGGCACACCAGAAAACCCCTATAGACAAAGTTTTGAGAGGCCAGGTAGAGCCTACTATGGACCTCCAGAAAGCGGTTTCCGACTTGACCCTCCCGACGGCAAAGTGGAACCAGCCCAGCAAGATGGGTGGGTCTGACGGTAAAACTGACAGCGGGAATCGATTCTCCGTGCCAGAAAACCATTGTATGGAAGATTTGAGCTTTCAAAGTTGAATAGATAGCGAGAAATTTCTATTTTTCATTTTTCGAATTTTCGCCATTTTTGACGGGCCACTGTGGTCGCTAGGGAAGTGATAGAGAAACGCAACCTGGACCGTTAGTTAGTTCAATATATGTAATTTCTGAATATAAAAAGAAATCAGCTCCAGCTCGTAACGTTCGACCTGAGCGACGACCACAAAAATGGTCACTTTTCGCTATGAGCCGACTGCTATGAGCAGCTGCGGCGCAAAAAAGTTGTGATTCTTAAATTCTTTAGAGGTTACTACTAGACCCCATAGCCCTTTAGGTTGGCCCACCGCTGCAGATCACGTGAAAGCGGCGAACATTATGTACAATACAACCATCAAATAGGAGAAACCGGAAAAAAAACATCGCCGCCATAACCGGTCCGGGGCGCCACTTTTTAACGGTAAGTGATACGGGGCTGAAACTTCACAGACATACTAAACTCGATGTGCTCTACAATTTGCGCATGAAATCTGCGCAGGATTTTGCGCAGCTTCTGCGCAGCTTATTTTACACTGTCTCCAGCCACTTTTCACACATATTATAGGGGTCGCTGCCGCGACCCCTATGATACGTATTACATATGTATATATACCAGTGTTCAGTTTCAGTTACGGTGCGTAAATAATATATACAAGTAATAAAAATGCTCCTCTGGAGCAGGAAAAAGTAATATGGGTGGTGGTGAGGTTGTCAAATCAAGAGAGGACTAGTCTTAAAAATGCTTAATATGGGGGCTAGGTTCAAAAAAAGAAGAGGACTAGGTTGTGGGCGAATTAATATGGGCACAGCTTCGCCGAGCAACCCATATTCGCGGACTGAAAAAGTTATATACATACGTATTACATATGTATATATACCAGTGTCCAGTCTTAGTTACGGAGCGTAGATAATTATGATAAACGAGTTTTAGCGGAAGCCAACATTTCTTTCGATAAACTCTTACTATTTACTGTGCATTTTAACCATTGATAAGAAAACTCTATTTTTCAACAATAATCTCAAGACTCTCTCCGACGATCATCTATTTCTATTGAACCGTTAGCGTTACAATCATAGCCTTGGTTCTTTCTAGTTGCTTGCCGTAGTCCAGCACAACCAAATTAATATATAGTTTACGTATATATAAGCAAGCAACTTGCAGCGATTGTTTAACTGGTGGAAATGTTATTATTGACTGACAATAATGGCATTGTATATGACAATCGCCATGGCGAAGCGTGAAAGCCCGCGAATATGGGTTGCTCGGCGAAGCTGTGCCCATATTAATTCGCCCACAACCTAGTCCTCTTCTTTTGTTGAACCTAGCCCCCATATTAAGCATTTTTAGGACTAGTCCTCTCTTGATTTGACAACCTCACCACCACCCATATTACTTTTTCATGCTCCAGAGGAGCATTTTTATTACTTGTCCTTCTGTCATTTTAAAGGATCCCTTTCCAGCAATGCGGCAATGGATACAAGGAGCTTGAACAGTGCCGTGGGTAGAGCAGAAAAGTGATTATATAAATATATAGTAAAACTGAATTCTCACCTCCGCCCCAAGCTTTGGCCGCTGCAACCTCTGTTTGTGGGCGGTATAAGGAGAAAACTTTTTCGCCTCGTCAAAGACTTCGACAGTATGCCCATCGTGTTCAGCGACACGGATTTACTATATGGGTACCGCCAGAGGGCCGAAAACCGCGTTTTAGGGGGTTTGACCAGTGGTGATTTCCATCGGAATCGGCAATATGCCCATTGAAATGAGCGTAGTCGATTTACTATATATTCCCCCAACCAAAACTCCGAAACAAGCTGTTTAAAGGGGTTTGACCACTGGTCAATAGGCTCCATAGGCTGTAGTGACCAGTGGTCACTTCCATCGGCTAAGGCGATATGCCCATTGAAACGAGCTTAGTCGATTTACTATAGATGCCCCCGATCAAAACGCCGAAAAACGCAGTTTTAGGCCGTTTGACCAGTGGTCAATAGGACTCCTAGTCCGTACTGACCAGTGGTCACTTCTGTCGGTTTCGGCAATATGCCCATTGAAACGAGCGTAGTTGATTTAGTATATATGCCCCCGACCAAAACGCTGAAAAACGCAGTTTTGGGTCGTTTGACCAGTGGTCAATAGGCCCCATAGACTGTAGTGACCAGTGGTCACTTCCGTCGGTTTCGGCGATATGCCCATTGAAACGAGCGTAGTCGATTTACTATATATGCCCCCGACCAAAACGCTGAAAAACGCAGTTTTGGGCCGTTTGACCAGTGGTCAATAGGCCCCATAGACTGTAGTGACCAGTGGTCACTTCCGTCGGTTTCGGCGATATGCCCATTGAAACGAGCGTAGTCGATTTACTATATATGCCCCCGACCAAAACGCTGAAAAACGCAGTTTTGGGCCGTTTGACCAGTGGTCAATAGGCCCCATAGACTGTAGTGACCAGTGGTCACTTCCGTCGGTTTCGGCGATATGCCCATTGAAACGAGCGTAGTCGATTTACTATATATGCCCCCGACCAAAACGCTGAAAAACGCAGTTTTGGGCTGTTTGACCAGTGGTCAATAGGCCCCATAGACTGTAGTGACCAGTGGTCACTTCCGTCGGTTTCGGCGATATGCCCATTGAAACGAGCGTAGTCGATTTACTATATATGCCCCCGACCAAAACGCTGAAAAACGCAGTTTTGGGCCGTTTGACTAGTGGTCAATAGGCCCCATAGGCTGTAGTGACCAGTGGTCACTTCCATCGGTTAAGGCGATATGCCCATTGAAACGAGCGTAGTCGATTTACTATATATGCCCCCGACCAAAACGCTGAAAAACGCAGTTTTGGGCCGTTTGACCAGTGGTCAATAGGCCCCATAGGCTGTAGTGACCAGTGGTCACTTCCATCGGTTAAGGCGATATGCCCATTGAAACGAGCGTAGTCGATTTGCTATATATGCCCCCGACCAAAACGCTGAAAAACGCAGTTTTGGGCCGTTTGACCAGTGGTCAATAGGCCCCATAGGCTGTAATGACCAGTGGTCACTTCCATCGGTTAAGGCGATATGCCCATTGAAACGAGCGTAGTCGATTTGCTATATATGCCCCCGACCAAAACACTGAAAAACGCAGTTTTAAGCCGTTTGACCAGTGGTCAATAGGCCCCATAGGCTGTAATGACCAGTGGTCACTTCCGTCGGTTGCGGCGATATGCCCATTGAAACGAGCGTAGTCGATTTACTATATATGCCCCCGACCAAAACGCCGAAAAACGCTGTTTAGAGGGAGTTTTCCCAACTTTGACCCTGGGCGAGGAACCACGGGAGCCATGCTGACCAGTGGTCACTTCGGGCGGTATCGGCAGTATGCTCATCGTTTTCAGCGACCCTGATTTACTATATATGGGCACCACCCCAAGGCCGAAAAACGCCATTTTTAGTGACTTTTAGACCATTTCAAGTAAAAGTGGGACTTAGAAACTTTTCGTCAAAACAGGTGAAAAATGCAAAGTTTGGGCCCATCTCCTGAAAGCTAGGGAGCAAAATTAAAAAATCCCCCTCGTTACTTTATGCACCCCTACTGGTAATTTTCAACAAAAGATACTAGACCTCTCCAGCTTCTACCCAGTTCTAGAAAAGTGTGACCGAAATTTGCGAAAAATAGCGAAAGTCCGACTTTGGGACCTTGGCACAGAGCCAAAATTGGCCAGGTGCCAAAATGACCAAAAAAGGTAGCATGGGGGGATCCTGTCTACCAACATATAATAGTAGTATGGTGCCAAAATGCCCACATCGTTCCAACACTTATATAGCCGTAAAATGCATTTCCAATAAGCGTTATTCACCGAGAAAAAAACAAACGCACGGTAACTATCGCCTAGTGCAAAAATTCGAAGTTTCGAATTCGAACCAAACGTATGGTGGTACTTGTAGTACTACTCGAGTTGTTTACGATGGTAACCTTTTTACCACCGCCGGACCTCTAATTAGCTGGCACCAGGCCAACACGGTCATCAGGGGGCCGCGCAGACGCCTTTATACCCATATTATGTAGGGGCGCTATCGCGCCCCTACATAAT
>JASAND010024611.1:0-40690 GCA_030248195.1 Trissonchulus latispiculum
AGTAATGAACTACAATTGAACTAATAGTTAATAGTGTTTCAATAGTGCTTCAATAGTGGATTTCAACAGAGCTTGTTGCATAAAAACCAACACTGCTGGACTATTACTATTGAAATTTGCTTTATTTTCTATGAGTGGGTGCGCACTCATAGTTGAACAATTAGTTCTCAATAGTCGCCAATTTTTCACGTTTTAGGGTGTTTTAAGCAATTTTTTTAGAAACAAATTGTTTGGCTGGAATAAACTTATGTCATGATTGCACCAAATGGATTAAAATCTTAAAAGACTTCAGTTTCGACAATAGAAATGGTCTTAAGTTAAGCTAATTTGTCAATTTAGATTTTAGTTAGATTTCGTGTAACCAGCCGATTATAAAGTTCTTTGGATTTTTGTCTGCAATGTTTATTGCAAGAATCCATCAAGTCGTTAAACTTTTGAAAATTATGAGCTCCTGCTTCTGCTTGGCTTGAGTGCCTGCAGGTGTTCGATTCCTTTGCTGACTCTCGCACATCTTAGTTTGTTGCTTCAGTAGTAGTTTTAATCGTATTGTGCTTCATCCACGAATTATTGTTTACTTTAAAGTAGAATTGACCAAGATGGAGTTGTATAGCATTTGTTCAATATAAAAGCAAAAGTAAGGGAAAAGTTCAAATCTTCAAATCATAAGCAAGGGAATTGACAAATTAAAACATGGTTTTCAGCAAAACTACTACGTATATAACTCAACTATATAATTGACACTAATGAATTAACAACAACCAATTAAGCCAAAGCGATTTTTCGGCTTTCAGCCAGCTTCATTGTGGAATCGCTCAAATTGTAACAAACAGAACGTTCTCTCTGTTCACCGCTATCGTTATGTTGCTTATGTATGGTTATATGGTTTTGTGTGTATCATAATGTGTCGTGGGAAAGTTAACGGCTACAGCTATTAGACTATTGAACTATTGAAATTCAATAGTGCTCAAGTTCATTAGTGTTTTATGCAACAGGAATTTCAGTACTGTTGAATCGAAAATCTAATAGTTCAATAGTTCAATAGTTAATACTATTGAATTTTATGCATCAGGACCCAGCCAGACTGGAGATTAACATTTTCTCTTTCTAATGAATGCAATGAAACTAACTTCACTCTTTGGAAACTATTTTCCTGGATTTTCGAAGTTCTTTAATTTTCCAGATTTTTTGCAGACTAAAGTAAATTTTTTCGTGAGGCATCGGCTACATCATTCGATTCCACTATCAAATAGCTGGGGACCCTTTTTAATCATCGTGAAATCACTCTTCGTTATGAAGAAATAAGCTAAAATGTTTGCGCAACCTGGATTTTGCCTACTTTTCCCACTATAGCAAGCGGCCCTTTAGCTGGAAAGCAGCAATCGGGGCAACTAAAAAAGGTCCCTGGGTATTTTTGTGTAAAACATGTCTAGTAAGTGGCAACCCTCTAGCTTGTATAGTAAATGCTCCACAATCGCTGGAAAAATTTTGGTCATGTTTTTGCAAAAACTACATTTTTATAATATCAGCTCACGGGATAGGAGTTGGAAATCATCATGCCTCGGATAATCAGCCTCGACAAGACCTTCAAATCGATACCCTTAGTTTAATTTAACGGCTTGCGTAGCTCAAGAAATCGTGGATTATTTGATTTCTGCAAAAATGACAAGTTTTCAACGCCAAAATTAGAAAATCGGCTATGTCTCACACTAAAGAAGAACTAGAAAGTTGCTTCCAAAAACAAAAATGTAGAGCTCAACGAGATCTTTCAAATGAGTATAGTCATAGCTGTGCAGTTGCTGCTCAACTGTCAGAAATTGGCGAAAACCGTCCAAAACGGAAATCTCGAAATTTTGTAGCGGGATTGCGCGTACGGTGTTAGAACCCCAAATGAAGTTATTTTGGAAAGTTTGATCAAATTTCATCTTGGTTTGAGCCGTCAACCAACAATATGTGCCCAAAAGGAATCACCACCTTAAGCGTTTTCAAAGCTAGTCCTCTCTTGATTTCGCAACCTCACCCCATCCACCCATATTACTTTTCCATGCTCCGGAGGAGCATTTTACTTTCTTGTAGTATTCATACCCGCAGCAAAGGCATGGCACGTGTCCAAACAAACACCAATTCGTGACTTATCATCCACCTGGTCAATAATTAATCGGAGCTCCTCAAACTTTGCTCCAATCACACTACCTTGGCCTGCCATATTCTCAATCACTAAATAAATTAAATAAATAATGTGATTTTGGTGCATACACAAGTAAAACAGGTTATTCATGTGTTGAAAATTAATTTCAGTACCCGCACTACCCGCGCGGGTATCTGTGCGGGCCAAACCTGAAAATTTAAAGCATGTTCATCTAAAAACTAAGTAAAACTTAACAATTAATACAAAATACTGCATTTGAATTTTCTCAACTCATCGAGTTTCGTCAGTCCTCAGAATTTAGTGCTGCTTTGCTGCTGCTGCTCCTATTAAAAATATCAGTCATCCCGGCACGACTTTTAGTATATACCAAAGGAGAAATCCTCTGCTTTTGGGGGATTAACTGGGGTTAGTGAATTCTAGGGGGACGTCGTTTATAGGGGCTCTCCCCCGAAAATAAAACCAGGTTCTATAACGTGACTTGCTTTTACTTACAAATAACAACGTTCTCCGTATCTGCCAAGACTTGGTTAATAGATTCAGCAATCTTTGCAATGCATTCCTTTGGCTCTGTCTTACCCGTAGCGGAACCTGAAAAAGCACACACAAAGCCATCGTCAGTACATTGAATAAATCCAGAGCTCTAGATATTGAAAATCACTGTAATTTGCACAACGGCAGATCTAGGATTTCGTGACGGGGGTGCAGGCCCCAAGGGAAAACTTTGTCCATCGAGGGTCTTCCGCCGCCAGAAATTGGAGAATTTTTGATTTTCGGAATAAGATTGGTCTTCAAATCAATTCTTTGCATTTTGAAGAACTGCAAAATTTTTAAAAAATATTACTGTTTTAGGCAAAAACGGAATTTTTCAACAGAACTTCAAACTCATTTCATCAATCATTTTCGTCATAGACACTGAAAATATGCAGCTAAGAAACAGAAAAAGAGCGCCAAAAGCGCGAAATCGTTTTGGTTTTTTGCCCTTTTTTCTACTGTTTTTCTCCTTAGTTTCTACACCTTCGAATTGAGAAGGAGGGACACGGCCGCTCCGCTCGCCCACTGAGCTACTGATGCTTGGATCAGAGATTTAAGCAGATAGAAAAGTTCCGAAAAGTACCCGGATGAAAGTTATAGTATTTAATTCCCAAACGTTGACATCGAGACACTTCTTCCTTGAGAACATTTCGAGACTTAGCCAACAGGTCCGAGTCCGGAGCGCCACAGTTCATCAGATACGATCCATGAACCACAATCATATCCGGAGCATATCCATATTCCTGGGAATAAAAAATAAAATAATGCTTTGAAACATAATTTTATACACGTATGTACGTACTGTTTTGCATGTTTGCCAGGAAAAAACACCCATTTCTTTCATAAACTCACGTCTAGGAAAGCCATTTAACATTGTGAAGGAATATATATATAGCGACACGTTAATTGTCATACTGAGAATAAACTGTGTAATTTGTAACGGTTTTTTGCGGGAAACGTTGTTCAAAATACTTTTCCCGAAGGTAAGTAATACGGGTGTCGGATTGGTTGAGGACACAGCCAAGAGCCCGCCCCAGTTTAGGTTTTGCTTTGAAACAGTTTTTTTTCAAGGATCCGGTAGGAAGCGGAAGAGATTTCAACACTGAGCCTAGATTACAAACCCTGCACGCTTCCTTAAACAATTCCACAGTTGTGTCCTCCATAGGTGTTATCTTCCAAGTGCGTCCGTTACGCACAAAAAGGGCAAGAGAACGGCACCCCAAGCTTGCAGCATTGAAAAGGCTCTTTTCAAGACCACCTAAAAGAAGAATGAACCTTAAACCTTTATTTGGACATCAAAAACTTGCAAAACTATTTGTTTATTGGTCTTGTGATTGTACATATATACACTCCACCTTCAGCGAGTAAGGATCGTTTTTGTGAGTTCGCCAAGTCAGCCACATCTCCGAGTCTCCTATAACTTGATTCAACTATATCCATACTGCATAAGTCCAAAATAGAAGAACAACGATGAGAAGGTAATAAATGCAACACGTTATATAAAAAGACAAAGACAGCAAAATATATATATATATATATATATATATATATATATATATATATATATATATATATATATAATATATAAAAAGATTACCTGCTCCACTAACGTGAGCACCCAGCATTTTTTGGCTAGTAGCTGTCAGCTGTTTTAGCAGTTTCCGCTCATTGGCATGTTTGGGATCTAGTTCCCGATCCTGCTTCCGTTTCTTTGGCTCCGACGGAGCAGAAACAGAATTGGCAGAGTCTTCATTGCTGGTCGCCGTCTTTGACTTTGGAGCCACTCGTTTACGAGCCATATCAACTGCTGACGACGAAGCACAGAGAAAAAGATTGTTAGCGATCTGTAATACAGTACAAATTACATAAGAAATAATGTATCACTGTAGCATACAGTACGTATCACATTTCAGGTGATGAGTGGCTAGTAGCGACATTGGAAAAATGGCGAAGTCAGGTGATATAAGAAGAACGAATAATCACAAAATTCAACCCAGTATATATCATCCCGTAGCACTGAAGGCGAATTTAAGTGAGAGCTAAACGAGAAAAAGACAGTCTGGTCAATTAAAAAACACCAATTTGGAGATGAAGTTAAGACTACCCTAAAGCAGACATAGGCCAACTCTTCAAAACCATACGAGGAGAGAAAGACTGCTGTGAAAACTTATGATTTAGACTCTGCAACAAAAACATTGCTAATAAGCAATCGGAAACTCAGAGTTATGCAGCGAGATACAAGTTATTCGATTGTTAATCGGCTTTCAGGCATTTTGAGGCCAAACATTATATACCCAAAGCCAAAGATTAGACATCCTACTCGACAACCAGACGCGTAAAACTTCACTATTTTCAGTGAGTAAGGTGAGTTATGACAGCCATTATAGCGGCCAGTTGAGCTCTTGTTCATTCGGCAGTGATTCTGCTGTCATATTTACTTACCTACCCTACTCTTTTGATTATATACAACTTATGTATGTTCCAAATTCCCATTTCTTTACAAAACGTATGTGCAAGTGAATAATTTGGTACATTATTGGTAAAGCGGTAGTTACATGCTTTCTAGTTTTAAATCAGTAAAAAGTAAAGACAACTGACGACTAAATTAAAAACCTTTGCTACGGCAGACTGAATTCCGGTAATTTTTCCAGTAAGCATTAGATATTGCATTACTTCAGCATTATCACCTTAAACCAACTGCGCCTTGACATCCATCTACCCCTAAACAATGCTTCAAATGAATGAAGGCACGAATTTCACAAAAATACTCTAACTTAAGCAAAGTGTTATTAAGGGGCTTGTTAATAAGGGCCGTGATTGCGACCATCACCGATTTTTCTCATATTTTGTAGGCATAGGATAACGTGAGGGGGGCAAATCCCCCTCCCAGACTAACAAAATCGGGTAGATCCCTCAGCGAGAAGGAAAAAGGGGAGACCCTCTCGTCCAGCAGGAAAAAGGGGGAGACCCCTCAGCGATTTTTACTAAGAATTGCCCATTTTTGGGAATTTTTCAAAAAATTCTTAAAAATCTATTTTTTAATAATTTTTGGCCAAATATGTTAAAAATGCGCAATTTTTCCAAATTTTATGGTAGACCTTTTAAAATTTTGGAATTTCCATTTTTCGGGGCAGATCTCCTCAGAATTGGAACTAATGTTAATATATGTTTGTAGGCCTCAAAGGACACGTGCTTTTGTTGCCAGACTCCCTCCACATGACTTCGGCATGTTACGCATCGAAAAACGAAAACTTTAGGTAAACAATAAAAACAAGAGTAAGAATAAGAACCAGACTAAAGTAGAAAGCTAGAAAAGCTAGAAAAATACCCAGTTGGCCCATGGAAAACCCCAAAAACTATAGTCTGACACAAAAATGTGTGTACAAAACCTGTAAGGCCTCCAGTAAACTAAATATACGTCGTAACCCAATAAAACCATATATTTTCGGAATCTTTGCAGCGAGACAAATATTTTTATAAAATTTAAAATTTTTTAAAATTTCAAAAATTTTAAAATATATACCGGTTTTTCGAGGAATTTTTTGGACCGTTCAAGCTATTCAGCTCATTCTTTCAGAAAAATTTTCCCATCCAAAGACGCACCGATTGACACAAGAACGAAAAAATCGGTTGAGAAATATAAGCATTTTATTCCAAAAATTTGTTTTACCATTTTCTTTGATGTTTGCCGCTTTTTGCAGATTTCATTGGTCATTACTCGCGACTCGGTCAACGGAAAATTTTTTCGATTTGATTTTCAGGACCCCCTAATCGTCCGCTTTCACCGGATGGTGGTATTTCAAATTTTGAAAGTCGATTTTTTGAAAAATACCACTTTGCGAATACGACTTATATTGCGCCAGCAATGAATTTTTAAACAATACCCCTTATTTCAGCTGGCTTTTGCTAGTTTACACTGCTTCAGTCAAATCACGGCGGCAACATCAAAGACAGCCAAAACCAGCTGAAATAAGGGATATTGGTTAAAAATTCATTGCTGGCGCAATATAAGCCGTAGCAGCAAAACCGGATCTCTTGAACTTTATGACCACAAAGACTCAACATGGTCTCCTTTGAACTTAGTTACTGATTGATACGATAAACATTATTAACTGATATAAACAAACTACTTATACCGTTGAATAGAGCACGTTTAGAGCTTTCGAATAATATAAATATTGACGAATAATATTCATCGTAGCAATCACTAACTATCTTTAAAGTGGACCATGTTGACACCTTGTGGTCATAAAGTTCAAGAGATCCGCAAAACCTTTATATAGTTGGATTCAGCTCAGCATGAACTTTATGTTTATGTTATTTTTACTTACTTTTGCTAAGTCTGCTTAGCCGAAATTTTTGGTCAGTGTTATTTTTCGAAAAAATTTACTTTCAAAATTTGAAATACCACCTATATCAGGCGAAAGCGGACGCCAAGGCGGTCCTGAAAATGTAATCGAAAAAATTTTTCGTTGAGCGAGTAGCTAGTAATAACCAGTGAAATCTGCAAAAAGCGGCAAACATCAAAGAAAATAGAAAAACGAATTTTTGAAATAAAATGCTTAAATCTCAACCGATTTTTTCATTCTTGTGTCAATCAATGCGTCTTTGGATGGGAAAATTTTTCTGAAAGAATGAAATGAATAGCTTGAACGGTCCGAAAAAATTCCCCGAAAAACCCATATTTTAAAATTTTTGAAACTTTAAAATATTTTAAATTTTATAAAAATGTTCGTCTCGCTCCAAGAATTCCGAAAATATATGGTTTTATGGAGTTACGACGTATAGTTTACTGGAGTCCTTACAGATTTTGTACACACATTTTTGTGTCAGACTGAGTGATGTCTGCCGGAGCTCCGGAACAAGGATTTAATAGAAAATTTTGAGTTTTCACACTATTATTCTCCTCATCAGCCATTATTTTCAATTCTTTCAGAAATAGTATATTTTTCTATTTACTATGATTTCATATATTTGCAAACACTTGTCACTCATTTAAATGAAGGTTAAGGACGTTACCTCTACCAAAAATTATTGTAACTTGCTTTTCTTTTATTATCTTAGGAGCTGACCAGACACGATTAGACGTACAAAACCCGCGTACATTTCCTTTTGCACAGCGTTCAAGCTGTTAATAACATTTTTCTGATTTCCTTTTCCTGTTTAACACTTGTCGGAGCCATTTGTTAGCTTATTGTGAACGAGAGAGGTAGATTTGCAACAAACGCACCCGGGAATGTTTTGTTGACCCACGAAGCCAACAAAATATGTGAATATTAGAAAATAGTGACGATCGCAAAACAGGAGGCTCCTCTTTATTCCACACAATCAGTCACCATTATTCCGCATTAGAACACTCTACATTTAATAATTATTTAAAGTAATGTTCTTTTGCGTCAACAAAATGCAAGTTCTATTCGCAGTATGCTACGATAGAATACATCAAGCGGGACTGGCAGAAGTAAAATAAAATTTCACAGACATCCTTCAGAATTGTCGGAATCAACTGCTTATATAAGGCCAATCCAAAATTCCACCAAACAAATCTACTGAAGCCTGCAGACGAACTCAAGTCAAAACGCTGGCGTAAACATACGAACAGTACTGTTGTTGATGCTACACTGCAGTACTTTCTAAAATTAACTCTATTCAAACGAAATTTAATAAATTAAGTCAACTTAAAAAACATTGCAAGTATTTATTCGTCAACTAAATATACTCTACAATACAGCAAACAATCTGTTCACATGAGATAATGAAACAATCAAACATGAACAGACCAATAAACGAGTTTCTAAAACCGGACTGGCCTGACTCCAACAAGTATATAAGTGCAGGCATCAGCCTAGTCAACGGCAAGGAGGAGTTGCAAATTCCGGCTGACAAAGTTGTATAAAAAATTTCCCCGAAACGTCTAGAATCCGCAAATGACACTATCAAACCAATCTGAGTTCACTTGTGCACATAATTTCTTCTGGAACATTACAAGGATCAGAAAATATTTACAGCTAAACTGTTGAGGACACAGATTAGAATAGTTTACTCCGGATTGGGCTCTGTTAGACTTAAACGCTCCCTCAACTCAAACTACAAACAGTAAATCCGACCAACAAGAATTCAGTTGCATGTTACATTATACATTGTTCTATAAACAATAAACACTCAAGTGAAACTATACATACATACACACAATATTAACGGTTTTAAACTATACAACAGTTTCTGTACAGTCGCACGCCAAAAGTCAGCTGAAAATTTATCTTCGGTACCACATCTGTGAACGTTTCATTCGCTTAATTTTCTTCTGAAGTTGTAGGACTCCATAAAGCAGAGCTTCTGCTGTGGGAGGACAGCCTTAAAATGAAAACAACTTCAACACAAAAAATATCAAAAAACAAGTTTGAACAACTCATCAAAGCCAAGGAAATAAAAGTATTAATGCTGTATCATCACAATAGCTGTCTAATCTATACTGTTACTGTAATAATATATTAAAATCAAATGGCAAACTTACCAGGGACATAAATATCAACAGGTATTACACGATCACATCCTCTCACCACAGAATAGGCATAGTGATAATAACCACCTCCATTGGCACAGCTCCCCATACTGATTACCCACTTTGGTTCTGGCATCTGATCATACACCTAAATTCCAGAAGTAAAAACACTCAAGAGGCAAATTAGAGTGGACCACCCTCCAACACAAGCATACGCTGCTTATCGTCCCAAACCAGTTAATACATTTTTTAATTTTCCGGCACAAAACCAAAAACGGGTAATCTTAACCCAAGGGCCAATTTTACAGAAGTAATGCAAGGTATTGCGGATATACAAGTATATATATACCAACTGTTTCACAAGCTAATCAGATGCGGAATAAGCAGTTGCACATGGACTGAGAGCAAGGAAGGCTGACTCAAAATTAGCAGAAAGTAAGTTTTTCTTTAACTTGAAAAGTACTCACTTGCAATCTGCAAGTGGAAGTCGTCCAATGAATATTAACTGGTTTCTGTGCTTAAAAATTGACATAATATGTGTTGAATTTTTGTCCGCGCTTAACCAAGTTAATTAATTTCGCCGTGTTTTACACACAACACTGAGTAAATTAGGAAATTTGAAATATTTTATAGTTAAAGTAGATTTTTCTTATTTCAGCAAGTCCGTACCAGGGTATTTTTACCGGGGGGGGGCGGCGATGCAGGTACCTCCCCCCCGAAATCGACCCCTCCCGGAATTTTGCTTGTCTCCCGGGATTTTTTGGGCCCAAATTTTTGCCAAAATAGGCGAAATTTCAAAAATCTTCCGGTTTTGCAGGAGATTTTTCAGTAAAAATAGCTTTTTTAGCTTAAATCCTTTTCAGTAAAAATAGCTTTTTTAGCTTAAATCCTGGCAATTTTGAGAACTTTTTTGCCTTTCTGCGTGTAAAATACGCCAAAAATATAAATTTTTAGCTCATTTTTGCCAAAAAATCACCCCCCGGGAAACCCCCCACCGTGCGAAAAAAATCCTAAAAACAAGTAACAAAAACGGTCCGCACAAAGGAGGATAATATGTGTGTGTTGGCTGTGTCTATATATCCTTTAAATTCCGGTTGAAGAAGTAAAGACAAAAGTTTCATAGGCACGTGACGTTATTTGGCACAGCAAGTTTGGGTGGGTGGCTCCATGACAAAAGTTGTTCCGTTCGCTTCGGACTTGCATTTGACACAAATTTGACCACTTTTGAAAAATTTCATTTTTGACCTAAAATCGCTTAAGTCCCCACCCCACCCAACCAGAGCATTCTACAGCCACTTTGGGTACACAGTTCTATGACAAAAGTTGCTCAGCTCACTTAGGCCTTTCATTTGATACCAAATTTGACCACTTTTGCAAATTATATTTTTGACCTAAAATCGCCTAAGTCCCCACCCCATCCCACCACAGCAGTCTACAGCCACTTTGGGTATGCAGTTCTATGACAAAAGTTGCTCAACTCACTTAGGGCTTTTATTTGATACCAAATTTGACCACTTTTGAAAAACTTTATTTTCGACCACTTGACCCCCCCCCACCCGACTGACCCTTCAAACGGCAAACTGGAACCAGCCCAGCAAAATGGGTACGTCGGATGGAAAAACGAATACCGGGAATGAGCTGGGCGCACCAGAAAACCCCTATAGACAAAGTTTTGAGAGGCCAGGTAGAGCCTACTATGGACCTCCAGGTTGCGGTTTCCGACTTGACCCTCCCGACGGCAAAGTGGAACCAGCCCAGCAAGATGGGTGGGTCTGACGGTAAAACTGACTGCGGGAATCGATTCTCCGTGCTAAAAAACCCTTGTATGGAAGATTTGAGCTTTCAAAGTTGACTAGAGCTGTGGCGCAGCTGCGGCGCAAAAAAGTAGTGATACGGGGCTGAAACTCCACAGCTATACTAAACTCGATGTGCTCTACAATTTGCGCATGAAATCTGCGCAGGATTTTGCGCAGCTTCTGCCCAGCTTATTTTACACTGTCTCCTGCCACTTTTCACACATATTATAGGGATCGTTGCTGCGACCCCTATGATAAGCTTCGAGATATTTAAAACCAATCCTCCCAAAATATAGGACTCAGTCCATATGCAAAGTTTAAATACGAGACCTATGTATATATAACGAGACCTTATGTATATAAATCCTTCAACCAATAAATTGCCCAAAATAGTAAGCCAGACAGTATATATTTACTTATTTTTACTAGGGCGGGGCCCATTCGGCTTATTTTAAAAATATGCCCCCCGTTTTGGGTGAGCATTCCATCACTCATTCCAGCCCTCCCATAAGCCTATTTAGCCTAAACATAAACCAGTAGCAGACTAATTTTTGCAAGTGCGTGAACTGAACATAAACATCGCACAATTACCTGGTTCTCCATCTATGCTATCTCTATCCAGCACTTAAATACTGCTTGGAAGACATGAAATACGGCTAACTCAAACAGCGACGGCTTTACATTTTGCAAATGCAAAGTAAATTTTTTTATGCGAATTTCAGTTTTAGCGTTCGTTTGAAATCATCAAATTTTAAAATGCTTAGTCCTCGTAAACAAACCTAGGAACGAAACAGCACCAGCTTCAGATTCACAATACAATACACACGTACTAAAGTTTGTACTTGCATTTCACCCTGCAAATCCACAAGTTTAAATAAAAAATGGCACGAGGACGTTGCCCCAAATCGAAGGCTGCAGAAATGCAGAGACCTGATAGGTTCCACAAAATGAAACTCGTAATAACGATATACGCGAACATGCGCACTATCCAGCTCAGTAGCGTAGATACAAAAAATTTTCAGGGGGGGCGGTTTGGACCGAAGTCGGGGGGGGGGGTAAAATTTATTATTTTTTTGCTCAACACTAAGAACACTAAGCACAAAATTTCTAAGGTTCTTAGCTTGAATAGATTGTAGTCGAAAGCGGTATGCTAACACCCAAAAAGGGGGTCTGGGGGGCGGAGCCCCCCAGAAGTTGAGAAAATTTTCAATTTCACCACTAAATAAAACGCTATTGAAACATTGAATTCTTTGCATTATATATTATCAATTCCCAAACCAAATTTTGTAGTTTAATTTGCTATATATTTTCCACTTTTACATATAGTATCGTACGAAAACTGGATGCTCCCATTATGTACAGGGTATTTCAAGCAACACATATCCAGTATATATATATATATATATATATATATATATATATCTGTCGTATGAAGATTGAAAAACCATGCACTTGCGCAAATGCATGATTATCGCATGCACTTGCTTAAGTGCATGGGTCGTTTATGCACTTGCGCTAATTCATAAACGTCCCCCCATGCACTTAATCAAATTCATACGACGTTTTATGAATTTAAGCAAATTCATATGCACTTGCTAAAATTCATACAACGTTTTATGAATGTGCGCAAATTCATATGCACTTACTAAAATTCATTGTTGTTGTTTTTTGGAGAATAGGTCAGAATTCGGGTCTTGTCTCGATTACCCCCCCAGTACTCAAAATCTTTAAAACTTGACCAAATGAGCTAAAATTTGGTGTGGGTATGTTTTCGACCACGCTGAGTTGAAATATCGCAAAATTTTCGAATCGAAAAGGATCGAAGGAAAGCTGAATCGAAAAACGGACTTCAGATTCGTGTTCTACGACCCTGAAAACCTCTATATACATCTTTTCAGCAAAATCGAAGACAAAAATTTTTCGGTTTCCCTTGGTCCCCCCTTAGAAATCGAAAAATTTCGAATTTCGCGAAATCAAAAAATTTTGCGATATTTGAACTCAGCGTGGTCGAAAACATACCCACACCAAATTTTAGCTCATTTGGTCAAGTTTTAAGGATTTTGAGTACTGGGGGGGGGTAAACGAGACAAGACCCCAGAATTCTGTCACCTATGTTTCAGATAATTTCTATCACCTTTATTTCAACCTTACACATATGATCCCAATTTGCAAACTGAACAAATATAGAAAAGTATCCGTTTACTGTATAAGTGCCAATGAATTTGAGTGATTTCATAGGGCGTTTTATGAATTTTAGTAAGTGCATATGAATTTGCGCAAATTCATAAAACGTCGTATGAATTTTAGCAAGTGCATATGAATTTGCTTAAATTCATAAAACGTCGTATGAATTTGATTAAGTGCATGGGACGTTTATGAATTTGCGCAAGTGCATACACGACCCATGCACTTAAGCAAGTGCATATGATAATCATGCATTTACGCAAGTGCATGGTTTTTCAATCTTCATACGACATATCCACCATTTAAAACAATGATGTTGGCAATAATGCAGTTTATGAAACTAAAAAGCTGGCAAAGCAAAGTAAAGTAAAGCAAACAAGTAAAGGTTTAATTATATACAGTATATATATGCTAATAATGAAGTCGCGCCGAGGCGCGAAAAATTTTCAATGAAGTTCAAATGCACTAATTTTGGGGGTATTTTAATACAATTTCTTTGTGTTTATGATAAATTTAAACGCCCGCGCTCCGCGCGGGCTTACAATTTTTCTTCTGGCCAATTTTTTTCAGGGGGCAAAACCATTTCGGGGGGGGGGCGGCCGCCCCCCCCCCCGTATCTACGCTAGTGATCCAGTTATTATACAAAGATGCCTAAAGCTACAATAGAAAACAAATCCAAAAAGGAAACCATGTGACTTGTTCGACAAGCCTCCATGAACTCCTAAACAAGAAAACCCACAACTCTAGTCTTTTACAAGTTTAAACGCATATACATTAAGTATATATACTGTGAAGTTGAAGTACATCCACAAAGTTTACTAACCCTTCTGAGCATGGGAGCCATTTTGTTTGTGAGAGTGCCAGCCACAATGATACAATCTGCCTGACGAGGACTGGCTCTAAAGACGACACCAAACCTATCCATATCATAACGGGGAGCAGCAAAGTGCATCATTTCAACTGCGCAGCAAGCCAAACCAAAGGTCAAAGGCCATAAGGACCCCTGAAATAAGAAAATACCATTAATTAGATCAATTGCACGCTTCCGAAAACTGACTCGTCATATAAATTTGCCATCTATTCAGGCGGGTACTTTCAAAAGTGCCAAATTAAAGCCACACAAAAGTGCGTACGTACGCCAGTAAGTATACCTACGTAAAAAGTAATAACACGAAAATGCACACGTACGCGACGAATAAAGTTCACAATATCATCGACTCGGGCCAGGGCGTACTCTGCAGCATTCGCTGTTTGCGTGTGAGGGGATCCCGCCAAAGTGGCCAGTCCTGGAGGCCGTTTGTCAGGAACTGGAAGCGACGACTCTGGCGGAGCAGTTCGGCTTGTTCCAGTTATTTCACTCCCGACTCGAGGGCTCTCTGAGGCAAAGCAACGCTGACTTGCATAAGGACTGAAATTATCAATTGGCCAATAATACAATATAAATAAACTAGGGGGGAAAATGCCCTCGACGGGCAACCAACTTGGTAGAATAGGGAAAGACTTTAATCTTAAATACACGGTGCATGGTTACAACTGAGATTCTGCTGAAGCGGAAAAATGCCGTTTCTCAGCGACTAAAATGGCAGAAACCAGCTTTGTGCGCCAAATAGGGAATCTACTCGGCGACTAAAATGAAAGAAACCAGCTTTGTGCGCCGAATAGGGAATCTACTCGGCGATTAAAATGAAAGAAACCAGCTTTGTCGCCGAATAGGGAATTCCCTCCTTCCGCCCTATTTGCGCGAACTTACGTATCGTCTTTCGGGAGGAAATATATAGGTAATTCTGTTGGGAACTGCCAACGTAAGCATTGCGCTCAATATGACATTTCACGTGCCGGTTGCGTGGTGACTAGGGGTGGCGCTAGGTTAATTTCTTTTTGAGCTACCTGATCCGTGAAAATATTTTACGCATACAACCGCTACCAGGACCAACAGAAAGCAACAATAAGTGGACGGTTTAACCAATTTGTGGTCGACAGTCCAGTCCTTGTGCTAAAACATGTGCAATTAATCGCATTTCATTTATTCTAATATACATACGTACGTACGTATAATATTTGATTGTATCAATTCTCGACAAGATCAGAACGGAGCACACCTATATATACTACATACGTATATCAGCCACAATATCCAAATCGTATATGCTCTCAATGTTTCTGATATCACATCGAAATCGAAGACAGCGTATTTATGCCTGTGAAAACCTTTATTTAAGTGCTTGATAAAACTGTTCTTTTGCATTCTGAAGTGAATTCTGCCATTTTGAAGCTCTCTATCATAATTTAGCAAAGCAACACATAACAGGCTTCAAAGTTCGCGCGAATAGGGCGGAAGGAGGGAATTCCCTATTCGGCGACAAAGCTGGTTTCTTTCATTTTAGTCGCCGATTAGATTCCCTATTCGGCGCACAAAACTGGTTTCTTTCATTTTAGTCGCCGAGTATATATATAGATTCCCTATTCGGCGCACAAAGCTGGTTTCTGCCATTTTAGTCGCCGAGAAACGGCATTTTTCCGCTTCAGCAGAATCTCAGTTGTAACCATGCACCGTGTATTTAAGATTCAAGTCTTTTCCTATTCTACCAAGTTGGTTGCCCGTCGTGGGCGTTCCCCCCCTAGTTTCGCTTATTTTTCCGATGCAGAGATAAATCAAAATATGTCAGAGAAGTTATGTACAGACACAATGTAAGCAAAGCAAGCTAGCTACCGTAAACAGGCTGGAAGAAAACGTTCTAGGTTAACTGAATGTATTTACTGAAGCGGAAAATGCCTGTTAATAGCCTTTTCAGAACTTTATACACGGTGCGTCATCTTAGGCTGGAAGGCCACGATTCATAGCTTTTTCAGAACTTAATACACGGTGCGTCATCTTAGGCTGGAAGGTCAGTGTTCATGGCCTTTTCAGAACTTAATACACGGTGCGTCATCTTAGGCTGGAAGGTTACTGTTCATTGCCTCTTCAGAACATTATACACGGTGCGTTATCTTAGGCTGGAAGGCCACTGTTCATGGCCTTTTCAGTACTTAATACACGGTGCGTCATCCTAGGCTGGAAGGCCACTGTTCATGGCATCTTCAGAACTTTATACACGGTGAGTAGCTTAGGCTGGAAGGTCACAGTTCATGGTCTCCTCAGAACTTAATACACGGTGCGTTATTTTAGGCAGACCCTGGTCAGGGTGCCACAGGCCGCTGGGTCCACTTTGGAGGGGTCCTCCAATGACAAAAATGTTCGCCTCACCAAGGGCTTTTATTTGATACCAAACTTGGCCACTTTTGGAGAAATCGATTTTTGACCATTTTGGACCGGTCCGGACCCTGGTCAGGGCGCCACAGGTCGCTGGGCCCACTTTGGAGGGGTCCTCCAATGACAAAAAATGTTCACCTCACCAAGGACTTTCATTTGATACCAAAGTTGGCCACTTTTGGAAAAATCGATTTTTGGCCATTATGAGACCGGTTCCCGGTCCGGGCCACTGGCCAGGGCGCCACAGAGGTCCGAACGGTACATACTATACTAAGCTTTTTCTAGGCGAAAAAAACGTGGGGGTGGGGAGAGTGGGGGGGGACCCAAAAGGGGGGGATCTAAAGTGGTCAAAAATCGCTAAAAATGCAGTAAAAATAGCCTGTTTTCTACATATTCTGTCATAACTGTGCCTAAAAGTGCTCAAAAATTGAGTTTGAGTACCAAAATAGACGAGTTTTGACCAAAAAATTCCGGCGAAGCCAAAAAGTGGGGGGGGGGGGCGCACAAACCCCAGTAAAAAAAGCACAGCTATAGCCTATGTTGTAGTAGCCCATCCCACACACCAAACATGAAAGCTCTATCTGCAGCGGATCTTTCTACACTAGAGGCTAAAGTTGGACTTGCGACACGGTTGGGGCCAACCTCCATCAAGGTGCCTCCCAGCCCCACGGATAGGTGCTAGAGCAAAACTAATGGGTCATTTAGATTCACCATATAGGGGTTCCTATTCGAATACGAAACCTCAGCCCAGCAGCTCTTTTGTATAAGGCTGCCTACTCCGTAGGCCCAGACTCCCCTTTTACACACTAACTTTCGACCCCTAGCCCCAGAGCGCCACAGGGCACCGACCGACATCCTATATAGCCTATGTTCATATTCACGTTAGTACCTTCCTACATGCACAACATGAGAGCCCGGCTTCGCTCGCTCCGTTCTATTTCGAAGCTAATAGAGTTTCGGACATCCCTAACATACGTATATTCCATTGCATGCTACTTTCCGCAAAATTCAGGACCTTCATCTGCGTATATATACAACACCTACTGTGCTGGTTTCCTTTCGTGCCGCATTTTGAATAGTTGTAACTTTCTTACTTTTGGTGTTTTAAAGTGATTTATCATGGGGCAGCTCGGAGAGCGCCCCATAATATGAGCCAAAAAGGTACATTGCGTGTTTTCAAAATGCTTAATTAGGCGTAACTAGTTAACGGTAAGGAATTAAGAGTTGATATTTACATTTTTGAAATCCCCACGCCAAGAGCTTTCGAATGATACCAAATTTGCCCGGAAAAAACTTTGAAAATTTTCACTTTTCAGACCTTCTAAGACTTCAGACTTTCTAAGTGGGTTTTTACTCTTGTGTTTCTTCTTTACGTTTTTGGTACTTTTCTAGCACACTGATTTTTTGCATGCCGTATGGTGGCAACATTTACCTATTATTATCTTGTTAGCGAAACCATGAACCTGTTCACTATTGATTATCTTGGCCCAATTCGGCTCTTAGCGACTTTTACAACTGTCAAACATAGGGTCGCGAAGCGTTAGAACTTAGAAATTTTTCGAGGCACCAACACAAAAGTCGTCAAAAATGGCGTTTTTCGGCCATTTGGTGGTGCGCTTATATAGTAAATCGGGGTCGCTGAAAACGATGAGCATATCGCTGGAACCGACGGATGTGACCCTCGGGCTGCATGTCGCCCGTGGTTCCTCGCCCAGGGTCAGAGTTGGGAAAAGTCCCCAAAAACGGCTATTTTCGGCCATTTGGTGGTGTACTTATATAGTAAATAGGGGTCGCTGAAAACGATGAGCATACCGCCGAAACCGACGGATGTGACCCTCGGGCTGCATGGCGCCCGTGGTTCCTCGCCCAGGGTCCAAGTTGAGAAGTCCTCAAAAACGGCTATTTTCGGCCATTTGATGGTGCAATCGGGGTCGCTGAACACGATGAGCATATCGCCGAAACCGACGGATGTGACCCTCGGGCTGTATAGCGCCCGTGGTTCCTAGCCCATGGTCAAAGTTGGGAAAAGTCCCCAAAAACGGCTATTTTCGGCCATTTGGTGGTGCCCATGTATAGTAAATCGGGGTCGCTGAACACGATGAGCATATCGCTGAAACGGACGGATGTGACCCTCGGGCTGCATGGCGCCCGTGGTTCCTCGCCCAGGGTCAGAGTTGGGAAAAGTCCCCAAAAACGGCTATTTTCGGCCATTTGGTGGTGTACTTATATAGTAAATCGGGGTCGCTGAAAACGATTAGCATATCGCCCTCATATAGCCTCTTGGCTGAGTAGCCCGGCAATAACAACAACAACATGAGCATATCGCCGAAACCGACGGATGTGACCCTCGGGCTGCATGGCGCCCGTGGTTCCTCACCCAGGGTCCAAGTTGGGAAGTCCTCAAAAACGGCTATTTTCGGCCATTTGGTGGTGCCCATATATAGTAAACCGGGGTCGCTGAACACGATGAGCATATCGCCGAAACCGACGGATGTGACCCTCGGGCTGCATGGCGCCCGTGGTTCCTCGCCCAGGGTCAAATTTGGGAAAAGTCCCCAAAAACGGCTATTTTCGGCCATTTGGTGGTGCGCATTATTGAAAATTGTTATTTTCGAAGTAATAATAATATGTGAATTCATCTGATTCAGGGATTGGTAGCTACTATAGGTGTATGGCTAATGTCACGTTTGATGAACCATAAAACATTCTCAAAAATGAAATAGGACAAGTAGGATTACTTACGCTCTCGCGCCCCCTATAATATGTAATCAGGGTATTTTTTACAGGGGGGGGCGGCCCCCCCCGAAATCGCCCCCTCCCGGGAGTTTTTGCTCCCCTCCGGGATTTTTGCTTTCCCCCCCCGGGATTTTTTGGAGGCCCAAATTTTTGCCAAAAATAGGCCAATTTTCAAAAATTTTCCGGCTTCGCCGGAGATTTTTTCGTAAAAATAGCTATTTTTAGCTTGAATCCTGGCATTTTTGAGCACTTTTTGAGTTTCACCATGCAAAATACGCCAAACAATACCATTTTTTGGCTCATTTTTGCATATATACAAGTAGGAAAAATGCTCCTTGCAGTCGCATGTAAAATGCAATATGAGCTATGATGGTCAACATTTAAATATGTCAAGGACAAGATTTAAAACGTCTAATATGAGCCAGCATCTAAATCGGTAAAGGACAAGCTGTAACTGGCTAATATGAGCCGCCACGTTTCTCTTGGGCTCATATTGACGCTCGCTGCCGTGGTTTCAACGGCTTGACATCACGACGACCTCTTACCATCTTGCCTACAGACTCTTTACTTTTATTCCCAATCCCAAGTCTGAAAAAATCCTCACCGTCTTGCGTAATGTCATTAGCTTCATATAATGTTTGGTTATAGGTATCCTGTCTGAATCTAATTTCACTAGCTCAAACACCGTATTTAAGGTATATATGTGAACACTTTAAGCAGCTAAAGTTCTCCCCTTTAAAGTTGAATTAAGTGGCATATACATTTGGTATATACCAGTTTTCTAAATCATAGACACACACTGCAAACTAGATACAAATGCATAAAGCTCCAGTAAACCGGTATTCTTCAAGTCTTCAGTACCGGCTTACTGTACACAGCACTTATACAATAAAATACACAGCTGATGTGTAAAACTTTGATGTGTGCTTACCCACTTGACTTTACTTATTGTATCAAGACCAGACGTATGTCATGACAATTACGTGTACATGCGAATTTGAAAAGTGAAAAATAGTTAACTCAACTTAGTATCCTCGCGTCAATATGAGCCCAAGAGAAACGTGGCGGCTCATATTAGCCAGTTACAGCTTGTCCTTTACCGATTTAGATGCTGGCTCATATTAGACGTTTTAAATCTTGTCCTTGACATATTTAAATGTTGACCATCATAGCTCATATTGCATTTTACATGCGACTGCAAGGAGCATTTTTCCTACTTGTCCTTCTTCCAATTTTTGGGAGCGCTGCTCTTAGGCAGAAGTAGTCTGCAATTTATTACTCCCAGAAGATTCTCTATTCCAAACAATGACCACTGTCTTCGGGGGTTTGACCACTGGTCAATAGGCCACCTAGACCATAGTGACCAGTGGTTACTTCTGTCGGGTCTGAAAATATGCTCATTGAAACGAGCGTAGACAATTTACTATATATGCCCCCAACCAAAACCCCGAAAAACACTGTTTTAGGGGGTTTGACCACTGGTCAATAGGCCACCTAGACCATAGTGACCAGTGGTCACTTCCGTCGGTTCTGAAAATATGCTCATTGAAACGAGCGTAGACGATTTACTATATATGCCCCCAACCAAAACCCCGAAAAACGCTGTTTTAGGGGGTTTGACCACTGGTCAATAGGCCACCTAGACCATAGTGACCAGTGGTCACTTCCGTCGGGTCTGAAAATATGCTCATTGAAACTAGCGTAGTCGATTTACTATATATGCCCCCAACCAAAACCCCGAAAAACGCTGTTTTAGGGGGTTTGACCACTGGTCAATAGGCCACCTAGACCATAGTGACCAGTGGTCACTTCCGTCGGTTCTGAAAATATGCTCATTGAAACGAGCGTAGACGATTTACTATATATGCCCCCAACCAAAATCCCGAAAAACGCTGTTTTATGGGGTTTGACCACTGGTCAATAGGCCACCTAGGCCATAGTGACCAGTGGTCACTTCCGTCGGTTCTGAAAATATGCTCATTGAAACGAGCGTAGTCGATTTACTATATATGCCCCCAACCGAAACCCCGAAAAACGCTGTTTTATGGGGTTTGACCACTGGTCAATAGGCCACCTAGACCATAGTGACCAGTGGTCACTTCCGTCGGTTCTGAAAATATGCTCATTGAAACGAGCGTAGTCGATTTACTATATATGCCCCCAACCAAAATCCCGAAAAACGCTGTTTTAGGGGGTTTGACCACTGGTCAATAGGCCACCTAGGCCATAGTGACCAGTGGTCACTTCCGTCGGTTCTGAAAATATGCTCATTGAAACGAGCGTAGTCGATTTACTATATATGCCCCCAACCAAAACCCCGAAAAACGCTGTTTTATGGGGTTTGACCACTGGTCAATAGGCCACCTAGACCATAGTGACCAGTGGTCACTTCCGTCGGTTCTGAAAATATGCTCATTGAAACGAGCGTAGACGATTTACTATATATGCCCCCAACCAAAATCCCGAAAAACGCTGTTTTAGGGGGTTTGACCACTGGTCAATAGGCCACCTAGGCCATAGTGACCAGTGGTCACTTCCGTCGGTTCTAAAAATATGCTCATTGAAACGAGCGTAGTCGATTTACTATATATGCCCCCAACCAAAACCCCGAAAAACGCTGTTTTAGTGACTTTTCCAAACTTTGACCCTAACTTTGACCCTGGGCGAGGTGCCACGGGGCCATGCTGACCAGTGGTCACTTCGGGCGGTTTCGGCAGTATGCTCATCGTGTTCAGCGACCCCGATTTACTATATATGGGCACCACCAAATGGCCGAAAATAGCCGTTTTTACGGACTTTTCCCAACTTTGACCCTGGGCGAGGAACCACGGGCGCCATGGGGCCTGAGGGTCACATCCATCGGTTTCGGCAGTATGCTTCACATCCATCGGTTTCGGCAGTATGCTCATCGTTTTCAGCGACCCCGATTTACTATATATGCGCACCACCAAATGGCCAAAAAATGCTATTTTAGACGACTTTTTGACAATTTTCTGTGTTGGGACCTCGAAAAATTTCTAAGTCCAAACGTCGATTTTTCCATTTTTGACCATCTGTAAAAATCGACCCAGAGCGAAATTCGGAAATCAAACATAAACTTGATCTGGACCATAACCTAGATAATCAAAAATTAGTATAGAAAAATTTTTCCTATGGGCCGTTTGAAAAATCGGTGTGCGCAAAAATCGCCCTATAAAAGTGGTCGATACAGAGAAAAAAAACCCCACTTTTAAACTTGTATCAAAAAGTCGATTTTTTCAAAGTTCATTTTTTCCGGACAAGTTTGGTATCATTCGAAAGCTCTTGGCCTGGAGATTTCAAAAATGTAAACTTTAGCTCTCAACTCCCTACCGTTAATTAGTTATGGCTAATTAACAGTTTCCCTAATCCGCAAAGTGCCTTTATAGCTCATATTATGAGGGCGCTCCGCGCACCCTCATGATATCTATCCTTTTCATCGCCGGCTGCATTCCCTATTCGGCGCTGAGTCTAGTTTCTATCCGTTTCATCGCCGACTGCATTCCCTATTCGGCGCTGAATCACCTAGTTTCTATCATTTTCAGCGCCGACTGTTTTTCTATTCGGCGCTGAATCTAGTTTCTTACCATTTTCTGCGCCGACTGTTAAGTATATATATATATATACGTATATATTGGCATTTTTCCGCCCTTCCTTCTTTCCCTATTCTAGCCATTGCATGCCCGTTTAGGGCATTTTTCCCACTAGTTTCTTGCATTTTTCCGCTTTAGCGGTTTTAAGAGGGCTTAATATATAAAACGAATAAACTGCCATAAAAACGATTTGAAAAAACCAGACAGGACGTACATATATACGTACGTATATATCTATTGTAAGCACGTTTAGGGCATTTTTATCATTTGTACGGAGCACTATCTCTATATTGATGTGTGTGTGTGTGTGTGTGTGTGTGTGTGTGTGTGTGTGTAAGGGTTTATCTGAAAAGAGAGCATAGGGGTCGTCGCGGTGCGTGGGGTTCGGAAAATTTCAAAGAACGCAATTGTTTCTGCATCAGAAAACGTTTACAGAGGGGCTATCGGAAAAGAGGATGACGGGGGGCCGAACTCCTCCGGGGGGGGGGGGTCGTCGCGCTGCGTGGGCGAGGGGAAATTTAGAAAAACGGAATTGTTTCTGCATCAGAAAACGTTCACAGAGGGGCTATCGGAAAACAGCATGACGGGGGCCGAACTCCCACCGAGGGGGGGGGGGGAGGGATCGTCGCGCTGCATGGGGTTCGGATAATTTGAAGAAACGCTATTGCTTCTGCATCAGAAAACGTTCCCAGAGGGATTATCGGAAAACAGGATGAGGGGGGCCGAACTCTCACCGGGGGGGGGGGGGTCGTAGCGCTGCGTGGGGTGCGGGAAAATTGAAAAACGCAATTGTTTCTGCATCAGAAAACGTTCACATAGGGATTATCGGAAAACAGGATGACGGGGGACCGAACTCCCAGGGGGGGGGTGGTCGCGCTGCGTGGGGCACGGAAAATTTGAAAAACGCTATTGTTTATGCATCAGAAAATGGGTAGAAAAGGTTTTCCTGAAAACAGGATGACGGGGGGCCGAACTCCCAACGGGGGGGGGGGTCGTCACGGTCCGTGGGGTACGGAAAATTTGGAAAAACGCTATTGTTTCTGCATCAGAAAATGGGTAGGAAAGGTTTTCCGGAAAGCTGGAAAAAGTGGGGCTAACTCCCACCGGGGGGTTGTCGAGGTGCGTGGGGTACGGAAAATTTGAAAAACGCTATTGTTTATGCATCAGAAAATGGGTAGGAAAGGTTTTCCGGAAAGCAGGAAAACGGGGGACCGAACTCCCTCCGGGGGGTCGTCGAGGTGAAGTGGGGTACGGAAAATTTTAAAATCGCTATTGTTTATGCATCAGAAAACATGTAGAAAAAGTTTTCCGGAAAACAGGAAGAGGGGGGCCGAACCCCCACTGGAGGGGGGGTCGTCGCAATGCGTGGGGTACGGAAAAGTTGAAAAACGCTATTGTTTCTGCATCATAAAACGGGTAGAAATGGTTATCCGGAAAACAGGATGACGGGAGGCCGAACTCCCACCGGGGAGGGGGGTCGTCGCGCTGCGTGGGGTACGGAAAATTTGGAAAAACGCTATTGCTTCTTCATCAGAAAACGTTTACAAAATGTTTTCCAGAAAACAGGATGACGGGGGGTCGAACTCCCACCGGGGGGGGGGGGTCGTCGCGGTGCGTGGGGTACGGAAAATTTGGAAAAACGCTATTGCTTCTTCATCAGAAAACGTTTACAAAAAGTTTTCCGGAAAACAGGATGAAGGGGGGCCGAACTCCCACCGGGGGGTCGTCGCGTTGCGTGGGGTACGGAAATCTTGAAAAAACGCTATTGTTTCTGCATCAGAAAGTGGATAGAAAAGGTTTTCCGGAAAGCAGGAAAACGGGGGGGCCGAACTCCCACCGGGGGGGTCGTCGCGTTGCGTGGGGTACGGAAATCTTGAAAAAACGCTATTGTTTCTGCATCAGAAAATGGATAGAAAAAGTTTTCCGGAAAACAGGCAGAGGGGGGAACTCCGACGGGGGGGGGGTCGTCGCGATGCGTGGGGATCGGGCAATTTGAAAAAACGCAATTGTTTCTGCATCAGAAAATGGGTAGGAAAGGTTTTCCGGAAAGCAGGAAAAAGGGGGGCCTAACTCCCAGCGAGGGGTCGTTGCGGTGCGTGGGGTACGGCAAATTTAAATTTGAAAATATGAATTGATTCTGCATCAGAAAACGTTTACAGAGGGGTTATCGGAAAAGAGGATGACGGGGGGCCGAACTCCCCCGGGTGGGGGTCGTCGCGGTGCGTGGGGTACGGAAAATTTGAAAAACGCAATTGTTTCATTATCAGAAAACGTTAACAGAGGGGTTGTCGGAAAGGAGGGCATGTTCGCCTTGCCACGGGCTTTCATTTGTTAACAAACTTGGAAATTTTTTAAAAATCGATTTTTGACCAGTCCGGACCCTGGTCACGCCCCACAGCTCGCTGGGGACACTTTAGAGGGGTCCTCCAATGACAAAAAATGTTCGCCTCGCCACGGGCTTTCATTTGATACCAAACTTGGCCACTTTTGGAAAAATCGGTTTTTGGCCATTTTGGACCGGTTCGGACCCTGGTCAGGGCGCCACAGGCCGCAGGGTCCACTTTGGAGGGGTCCTCCAATGAGAAAAATGTTCCCCTCACCAAGGGCTTTCATTTGATACCAAACTTGGAAATTTTTTAAAAAATCGATTTTTGACCAGTCCGGACCCTGGCCAGGGCGCCACAGGCCGCTGGGACCACTTTGGACGGGTCCTCCAATGAGAAAAAATGTTCCCTTCACCAAGGGCTTTCATTTGATACCAAACTTGGCCACTTTTGGAAAAATCGATTTTTGACCAGTCCGGACCCTGGTCAGGGCGCCACAGGCCGCTGGGGCCACTTTGGAGGGGTCCTCCAATGACAAAAAATGGTCGCCTCACCAAGGGCTTTCATTTGATACCAGACTTGGAAAATTTTCAAAAAATCGATTTTGGACCGGTCCAGACCCTGGTCAGGGCGCCACAGACCGCTGGGACCACTTTGGAGGGGTCCTCCAATGAGAAAAAGTGTTCGCCTCACCAAGGGCTTTCATTTGATACCAAACATGGCCACTTTTGGAAAAATCGATTTTTGACCATTTTGGACCGGTCTGGACCCTGGCCAGGGCGCCACAGGCCGCTGGGACCACTTTGGAGGGGTCTTCCAATGACAAAAAATGTTCGCCTCACCAAGGGCTTTCATTTGATACCAAACATGGCCACTTTTGGAAAAATCGATTTTTGGCCATTTTGGACCGGTCCGGACCCTGGTCAGGGCGCCACAGGCCACTAGGGCCACTTTGGAGGGGTCCTCCAATGAGAAAAAATGTTCGCCTCACCAAGGGCTTTCATTTGATACCAAACATGGCCACTTTTGGAAAAATCGATTTTTGACCATTTTGGACCGGTCTGGACCCTGGCCAGGGCGCCACAGGCCGCTGGGACCACTTTGGAGGGGTCTTCCAATGACAAAAAATGTTCGCCTCACCAAGGGCTTTCATTTGATACCAAACTTGGCCACTTTCAGAAAAATCGATTTTTGGCCATTTTGGGCATGGTCCACGGTCCGGACCCCTGGCCAGGGCGCCACAGGGGTCCGGGCGAAACCCAGTATAGCCTATGCTGTAGTGCTCCCGCACCCCACCCCAAACCCCAAATAAGAGAGACCTGCTCCCTGTAGATATTTCTGTAGAAGAGGTTAAAGTTGGAGTTGCGACACGGTAGGGCCCACCAACACCAGGGTGCCCCCCAGCCACATGGATAGGTCCTAGACCGAAACTAATGGGCCATTTAGATTCACCATATAGGGGTTCCTATTCGAATACGAAACCTCAGCCCAGCAGCTCTTATGTATAGGGCTGCCTACTCCGTAGGCCCAGACCCCCCCCCCCTTTTACACGTTAACTAGTGACCCCCGGCCAGAAAACTACAGGGGACAGATCCAAAATTCATATACCCCATGGCAATCTAGACCATGGGGCCATGCTCCTCGGCGAACCTCAGACCCATCAGCCTGCCCCAGTTCAAGTTTACTTGAACAGAAGGATTGACAATTTTTGAAAAAAACTCCGAAAAAATCGAAATCCTGCTATGTACACAGACCTATGGGGGGCCATACCTACTCCATACTCATTTCCCCAAAAATGGGGAAAAAGTTGTTCAAAAAAACCCCATATGGTATAGAAAATCTAAGACCTCCGACCCCTAGGGGGGGGGGAGAAAAAAAAACTGGAGAGAAAGTCGTGCATTGAAAAATTGAATCTGTCATATCTCAAAAACGGCTCGGCCGATTTTGCTCAAATTTGCACAGCATGTACCCCTCGTGAAGCGGTTTCTACTGGTACAATATGAAGGCTTTACCTCAACTCCTCCGCCGGCAACAGGGAAAACTATGTTCCAAGAGGCCGCAATACGCCTTTTTTCCCTATTCTAGGTAGTGCGCTGACGCGCACTACCTGATTATGTAGGTATATACATATGGGTATAATATGGCCCCCGACCCGCGTAGTGTCAACGCGGATGAGTTGTACGGCGATACTGATTTGGAGCCAGTTGATGATCTCCCTCTCGGCGCAGCCGCTAATGCCGCTGTCGTTGGGGCCGCACCACCTCGGTGTCCCATATGCGGCTACTGTACCCCACCCTGCGAGTGCGATCGATGCCACCACTGTGAGCTTATTCGCGCAGACCATGTTCATCTTCCAACTCCATTTTGCCAAGGCTTCGTCAGTCGGCCTCTGGCTGAAGAATCTTCAGATTGCAGCGAAGCTCCAACACGACATGGTCGAGTGTGTCGGTGTTGTGGCTGCATAAACTGCTATCGCTATTCCTGCTATAACGGTCGCCCTTGTTGCCAGCAGTCTTCCTAACTACCTCAAAAAGGTGGTTGCCTATGCCAAGGAAAATCGGGTGTCGGTTACCGGCTTGGAAGACGTCTCACTGCGCCACCTGCAAAATTGTGGCATTCCTATGATAGTTATGATAATAATAGTTAATAGTTAAACATGATAATTGTTTCAGTTACAGAAGCCACGGATTAAAATTAAAGCAGGGTATTTTTTAGGGATTTTTTTTCGGGGGGGGGGGCTTCCCGGGGGGGGGGAAGTAATTTTCGGGGGGGGGGAAGAATTTTTTGCAAAAATGAGCCAAAAAAATGGTATTTTTTGGCGTATTTTTCATGGTGAAACGCAAAAAGTTCTCAAAAATGCCAGGATTTAACCTAAAATTAGCTATTTTTACGAAAAAATCTCCGGCGAGGCCGGAAAATTTTTGAAAATTGGCCTATTTTTGGCAAAAATTTGGGCCTCCAAAAAATCCCGGGGGGGGGGAAGCAAAAATCCCGGGAGGGGGCGATTTCGGGGGGGAAGGCATTTTAGGGGGGGAAGGTCAATTTCGGGGCACCCCGCCCCCCCACATGTAAAAAATACCCTGTTAAAGTGCGGGGTATCTACACTTGATGTTGTTCGTAAGTTTCGTATACCGTTTTCCAAACCTTTGGAATAATTTACCACAAGAAATTGTCATGCTGACAGACCATAATTGTTTTAAATTAGCAATTAAAAGATTAAACTTTGACCGCTTTCTGAAGGGGCAGAGGGTTAGGTGACCACTGTAGTCCTCCACTGTCCTGTATATACTCATAACGTTGTCTTACCAATGCTATTTACTGTTGATGTAAAAAGTAAAATGCCGTAAATTTGTTGGAGGAACGTCGGTTCCTGTAGGATGTTGATTGTAACTTAATATGCCGTAGCATTGTAAAGTCGACGCCTTATGAGTATTAAAACTTCTTGTTCTTCTTCTTCTTACCTGTTTGCGGATGTGCCGCCGTCTCACCGCTCACCTTGATTCCCGTGGAGTTTCCTATAACCTTCGGATCCCTGGAACCAACAATCAGCTGCCTCGGACCTTCGAATCCGAAGTCCTCCAGGCTCTGTTCAAGATGTGATCGACACTGACTACCACAGCTTCTAAGCGCCTTTTCTTTGAGTTGGTAATGGCTTTCTGGGCTGTATTTCGGTATGAACATCGCCCCCGAAAGTGCTTCTACAAGAAGCTCAGTTATTTGCTCATTGGGGAGGATCCCTTTGCTATCCTGTCCTGGTTCCAGATTATATCGCCTTCTCAGCTCGTTTGAGCAAATTCAGCGCTACAGCGATCACTCCATGGCGATGTTACTCACTGCCATCCATTGTATGCCTTGGCAGGAAATTCCCGATTTTCGGGTTCCGCCCCTGAGGCAGTTCGTGGAGTCTTGTCCTTCCGGACATGGCGGACGGCCCCTCCTGCTCCCATTGGAACTCTGTCTCCTCCCAACAGTCCCATTTTGCTGCTTTACGGAGTCAACCCAGCCGGCTGCATTGTCAAGTTGCACGTCCACCGTGGCGCGGACCGTTCTGACTAAACATTTTTGATATTTTTTGTGTTCTTTTTGCTAGTCACGAGGCCGAGCCTTTTCTGGGGGGAGGCATGGGCGCACCCAGGGGGGGTTTGGGGGGTTCCGACCCCCCCCCGGCCCTTTTTGTCCGACCCCCCGGGAATTTTCGGGGAGACAGCAAAAATTGAGCTATTTTTAGTGCATAAAATTAAAAATTATGAAAATTTTTCTCGCCTGCGGCGCTTTTCTATCCCGATTTTTAAAATTTTTCTCGACTTCGGCACTTTTTTAACTGCATTTTCAAAATTTTTCGGGCCTGTGGCGCTTTTCTAACTGAATTTTCAAAAATTTTCGGGCCTGCGGCGTTTTTCTAACCGAATTTAAAAATTTTTCTCGCCTGCGGCGCTATTCTGTATTAACGTTTACAACGTTTTGGAACCTGCGGCGTTTTTTACCTCCATTTTACTGAATTTCCGCGGCTGCGGTACTTGTCTATCTCGATTTCAAAAAAGTGCGTGCCTGCTTTTCTACATGTTTTTAATTTTTCGCGCCTGCGGCACTATTCTATATCGATTTTAACAATGCGCCTCGCAGAGCTTTTTATTCAAATCTTTTCACAGTATTTTGCCGTTATGTCAAGGAATTTCTCAACTTTTATTGAAATCTTTTTAAAGATTTCCATTACGGCTTTTTTAAAAATTTCAAAAATTTTCTCAACTTCTGGGGGGCTCCGCCCCCCAGACCCTTCGCGTCGGCTGGCGACGACTCCTAAATATCGTCATTTTTGTGGCTCCCAAAACGAACTTTGTTAAAAACCTCGCCACCGCCACCCCCTCCCCCCCGTAAACGTGTCAGGCGAAGGCAAAAAATTTTTTCCGGCTCGACCCCCCCCTTTTCAAAATCCTGGGTGCGCCCCTGGGGGGAGGGTAAAACCCCCACTCAACTCCAATACCCCCCTATTGTAACAACCCCCACTCAACTCCAATACCCCCTACGTACATTTCAGATTACTTTAAATTTTCATAAACTTTCATGCCCCAGTTACTTCAGTGTATACTCGTTAACGTCATTTTCATAACCTGGGGCATAGTTTTACACTATTTAAACTGTTACTTTGCTTCAAAGAGTTAGTTGCTCTCAAACTTACAGTTGCAATTTACACCCCAGACCCGAATCATGTCGCGTACGGCAGTGATATATATTGCCACATTACACTAAACTTCATTCTTTCTGTTAGGCACGTTAAACCCAAACTTTGAATTCACTTCGTATATACTTATAGTATATACATTAATCCGTGATCTCCGAGGAGATCCCTGTTCTGTGTGTAGTCTGTAACTCTCGAGAGAGTTCCTAACCACTAGTTGTTGCATAATCCGTAACTCCCGATGGAGTTCCTTGACTGTTGAGTAACTTTCTTTGTAAGTTTATGGTAACCCGTGTTTCCTGAGGGAAACCCTGTTCATCCAATAAATACGCAAATCATCAGGCGTAAGTGTTTCTGCTGCTGACCGTAGGCTGCTCTGTTACAGTAGCATTGGTTTGAGATACGTTGACGGACATTACCATAGTGTTTCATGGAAAGGAATAGACCTTACTGGGTTTCCAGCTCCGGTAAGGCCGACTTATTTCGTGGTTTGTCACCCACTAGTCTCTAGTCGGTTATAGCGCCGATTACCCGCTATGAACCCATACATCGAAGAGACAGCTCGGCATTTTGTAGGAGTATTGTTTGAGACTAACCACACCCCACCGGCTCCTTCGATAACGGGATCCTTCGATAGCCATTCAGAGTTCGAAAAATCATCGATTTTGAGCCAAAACAGCGATTGTGACAACTTTGGCCTATCGTAGCTGACTAAAGGGAAATGGTATTGGCGTAATATTTTGCACACATAAAGTATATAGGTACCATTGGCAACGTTTTGGGTCAGTTTTAACCAAATCTGAGAAATATTATTTTTTCGATTTTTCGGCCGCATGTTGGGGGGGGGGGTTGAAATATCGATAAAAATAAAATTTCTCAGATTTGGCTGAAACTGGCCTAAAACGTTGTCCAGGGTACCTACGTTCTGTATGCAACGCAAACACCTGTTGCCTTCAGCCGGCTACGATGGGCCAAAGTTGCCATAATCGCTGTTTTGGCTAAACATCGATGATTTTTCTAAGTTTGGATGGCCATATCGGAAAAGCGGGTTTGGGATTTTGCTATTTTATGCATGGAAGTTGGTAGCATATAAATAAATAATATTTATAAAAATTGCGTGATACTAAGGCATTATAAGGTTGCTAGGTCAAAAAATGTGGAAATGCGCCTACTGAGCATGGGGGCTCAAGCGAAGGTTTGATCACTGCAAACTACGGAATATGAAAGCTAGAAAGCTGAAACGTACAGAGATGGGTGCCCCATGTATCTGGCTTTTTCCTATTCCTTTTCCCTTTTCAGGGGGCAGGGTTGGGAGGAGTCTCGTTCTCGGTCTCGGTAAAATCTCGGTCTCGCCCAACCCTGCCAGGGGGCGGGGAGTGCGAGCGGTCCCCAAACCAGAAATACGTCCCCCCCGCAGACTTGGGTCGCCCCCTCAGGATTCGGGCCTTCCCCACCACAGAACTTTAAAGTGTCCGGAATTTAGGTTAAAATAGTTAATATTTTAGCTCAGCAACAAAAAATAACTAATTTTCAAACATTTTTCCAAAAAAATTTCTCCCCTCAGAAATCCGTGCCCCCTCGGGGCGTGTCCAGGATTTTGAAAAGGAGGGGTTTTGACTAAAATTGATTGAAAAGGATGGGGTTTTGTCAAAAATTTGCACTTGATTGGTGAATTCACACGGCGGACGGCGACGTTAGTGGCAGAGTTGAAAATCACTATATAATTTTGCTAGAACTCGTTCAACAAACGGAGTTGAGTCCTAATATTTAGTGGTTTTCCTTCTGAGTCGGGTTGCTACAATTTCTGAAAGTTTCAGTCAAATCGATTTTTGAAGGTTGTCCAAGTCAGGGGCGCACCCAAGGGGGGGGCGGCCGCCCCCCCTGTCAGGTTTCGAAGGTCAGAAAAATTAAGAAACAGAAAGGAGAAAAAGCAAAAAAAACAAAAAATTTCGCGCCGTCGGCGCGAATTATCCATTCTTTTTATGTATTGAGGGTAGCATATTGGGGCGGGGTGGGGAGACTGGCTTTCAGTTATGTGGACGTTTCTTTATGCGTACGCATGGCCTTATTAATGAATAGACATTAGCCGCCAATGTTTTCAAATCATGGTTTTTCTGCATTTTATTGTGCATTCGTGATGGGCACTGTATATCCGGATGAAAAATATCCGGTGCCCGTGCCCATCACTAGTGCATATGCACACTTTTTACAAAATGCACACACAAATGTTCAATCAAATTTTGCTTCTACAAAACCACAAAATGCCTCTAAAAATTTCCAAACTAATGTTACTTTTTAAAAAGAGCTGTAACTTTTAGCTGTGGGCTACCGCCCAAAGACCCCCGATTTATCAGAGTTATGTTGCGTTGCTTTGTTTTAATTTTATCCGTTTGAGTTACATAGGCAAGCTGAAGGTAATATAATATATCTAGTGAACCCAGGGCGAGCCAGAAGACGGCTATGAGCATTTGAAACAGCAAATCGTGGTCACAAAAAATTGCTTTCATTGTCTAGAATGCAAAAAATTCTCAACTTCTGGGGGGCTGGGCCCCCCAGACCCCCTGCTTTCTCATTCATAAGATCCCTCAATCAATGAAACCAACTACTACACGCTTGTTCCCGACGCGCGTAAAACATGAGTGTGTAGAAATAAATAAATTTTAAAAGAAAAATTTCAACTTTGGTTCCGCCCCCCCCTGTCAGAAAGCTCTGGGTGCGCCACTGGTCCAAGTTATGGTTGATGCTACCAGAAATAGAAACTTGCGTCGGGATGGCCGAGTGGTCAAAGGCGCGGGTCAGAACTTCCGAACTTACGGTCCGTGGCTCGATCCCCGGAGGCCACAAAGCTTTCTCGACTCTAGCCAACCCAGCTATCCATCCTTAACTGGTCGGTGAATGGGTACCACTACGGTGGGAAGGTAACAAGAGTCTGTGTAGAAGGGCCGGCCCCCCTTCCACGGATGCAGTCATCATTTGAGGTGACACTCCTGGCTCTACGGCTGAGAATCCGGGGATGAGCACCGGCACCCCATGTCCTGTGGCAGGACGAAAATTTCTCCTGGGGTTTATAAACCTTTATATACTTTGCCTTACCTACCAGAAATAGAAATAGAAATACGCGCCGAAGGCGCCAAAATTTTTTAAAAATTTTCTGCAAAAAAGAATACGTATAGTCAGGGGGGGGGCATGCCGGAAAAGAGGGGGAAAAACATGGTCGCTTACTCCCCAACCATAGCAGCCGCAGCTGCCCATTAGAAAGAGCAAGTCTTAAACTATACCATGCAGTACCAGATTGGTTTCTGAGTTCGATTCTGTAAGCACAGTACATGACCAAAGTTGATCTCCCAAAATGGGCCAAAATGCTACGGATTTTCGAAAGTTTGCAAGTATATATCTAACCAACCATCCAACTTTGACTACTATAAATTTGCATGCGGGCATAATTCGACTTGCTCTATCACATGGCAATAGTGATTTTCCCCTACGTGCACCCAGTAAAAAAATTTGACCATGTTTTTCCCCCACATAGGGTCCACTAGAGCGGGGAAAAAACATGGTGACCAAATTTTCAAATTTTTGCGTATGCTTCAGGAAGGCGTAACTAATGCTTCTATAGGAAAGAGAATGCTTTAAAACCGCTAAAAAACTCAAAATATGCCAACTTTGAGCATTTTTGAAGCTTCTAGCTCGAAAATTTGATTTGCAGCATCAACATGCCAGGTTTCATAAGTTTCTATGGTAAAAATGAAAATTTTGAAAAAACTTAAAAAATGATGGGGTATTGCAATTTTTAACACAACTAACTTATTTCTAGCTATATTCTGCATATTATGGCCAGTTCCCAGCAGGCTTCATGCCCAAACAGGTTAGGTACGGCGGATTTGGCATTTTGACCAAAAAATCGGGTTTTAAGCTTGTTGTGACGCTAGAATGGTGCCTAGGTAGTTTTGCACGCTAAAAACAGCTGAAACAACGCTTTTAAACCAGTCTAAATGGTTGCTTGCTAGAAATCCGTGCCATGTTTTTTCCCCGCACCATGTTTTTCCCCGATTCGCGGGTAAAAAAAACATGGACAAATCCTGTTACTGCCAAAGCTGAGAGAGGAGTAAGAGAAGTTTGAATATACGATTGGATAGGTATTTGCCCACGGTACGTAACGGTATGCTCAAACCGATCCAAATCCAAACGAAGAAAAAGTTGGAGGCTTGCTTCCCTATTCATGTTCCCCCCCTCCTGACTATATTTCAACAATAATTTCAGGACTCTCTCCGACGATCTTCTATTTCTATTGAACCGTTAGCGTTACAATCATAGCCTTGTTTCTTTCTAGTTGCTTGCCGTAGTCCAGCACAACCAAATTACTGTATAGTTTACGTATATATAAGCAAGCAACTTGCAGCGATTGTTTAACTGCTGGAATTGTTATTATTGACTGACAATAATGGCTTTGTATATGACAATCGCCATGGCGAAGCGTGAAAGCCCGCGAATATGGGTTGCTCGGCGAAGCTGTGCCCATATTAATTCGCCCACAACCTAGTCCTCTTCTCTTTTTGAACCTAGCCCCAATATTAAGCATTTTTTAGACTAGTCCCCTGTTGATTTTACAACCTCACCATCACCCATATTACTTTTTCATGCTCCAGAGGAGCATTTTTATTACTTGTCCTTCTGTCATTTTAAAGGATCCCTTTCCAGCAATGCGGCAATGGATACAAGGAGCTTGAACAGTGCCGTAGGTAGAGCAGAGAAGTGATTATATAAATATATATAAGTGCCACTGAATTCTAACCTCCGCCCCAAGCTTCGGCCGCTGCAACCTCTGTTTGTGGGTGGTATATAAGGAGAAAACCTTTTCGCCTCGCCAAAGACTTCGACAGTATGCCCATCGTGTTCAGCGACACGGATTTACTGTATGGGTACCGCCAGAGGGCCGAAAAACACTGCTTTAGGAGTTTGACCAGTGGTCAATAGGCCTCATAGACCGTAGTGACCACTGGTCACTTCCCTCGATTTCGGCAATATGCCCAATGAAACGAGCGTAGTCGATTTACTATATATGCCCCCAACCAAAACGCCGAAAACGCTGTTTAAAGGGGTTTGACCACTGGTCAATAGGCCTCATAGACCACTAGTGACCACTGGTCACTTCCCTCGATTCCGCAATATGCCCAATGAAACGAGCGTAGTCGATTTACTATATATGCCCCCAACCAAAACGCCGCTGTTTAAAGGGTTTGACCACTGGTCAATAGGCCTCATAGACCGTAGTGACCACTGGTCCACTTCCCTCGATTACGGCAATATGCCCAATGAAACGAGCGTAGTCGATTTATTGGCTAACCAGGCGGAAAAGGTGGTTTAAAGGGGTTGCCCCGTCAATAGGCCGCCTCATAGACCGTAGTGACCACTGGTCACTTCCTCGATTTCGGCAAAATGCCCATCGAAACGGGCGTAGTCGATTTACTATATATGCCCCCAACTAAAACCCCGAAAAATGCTGTTTATAGTGAGTTTTCCCTACTTTGACCCTGGGCGAGGAACCACGGGAGCCATGCTGACCAGTGGTCACTTCGGGCGGTATCGGCAGTATGCTCATCGTTTTCAGCGACCCCGATTTACTATATATGGGCACCACCCCAAGGCCGAAAAACGCCATTTTAGTGACTTTTAGACCATTTCTAGTAAAAGTGGGACTTGGAAACGTTTCGCCAAAACAGGTGAAATAATGCAAAGTTTGGGCCTATCTCCTGAAAGCTACAGAGCGAAATTAAAAAATCCCCCTCGTTACTTTGTGCGCATAGTCCGAAATATTCAAATAAAATAAACCAAACCGATCTAGCTGCTAGCCTGTGAAAAAAAGTCGATCACAACCGAAGTGCCAAAATAGCGAAAGTCCGAATTTGGGGCCTTGGCACAGAGCCAAAGTTGGCCGTGTGCCAAAATGACCTTCGTTTGGTAGCATGGGGGGATACTGTCTACCAACATATCATAGTAGCATCGGACCAAAATGCCCACATCGTTCCAACACTTCGCTAGAAAATGCACTTCCAATAAGCATTATTAACCGAGAAAAAACAACCGCACCGTAACTCTCGCCTAGTGCAAAATTTCGAAGTTCCGAATTTTAACCAAAAGTACGGTGGTATACACTTGTAGTACTACTCGAGTACTTTACGATGGTAACATTTTTATCCCTCCCGGACCTCTAATTAGCTGGCACCAGGCCAACACTGTCTCCAGAGGGCCGCGCAAACGCCTTTATACCCATATTATGTAGGGGCGCTATCGCGCCCCTACATAATAACTAATTACAAAATACAACTTACAGCAGTCGATGCCAAAGCATGCCACGTCCAATAACAGCTGCACTCATACATGTCATAGCAAACAGCTACAATTTACAAATCATATAAGAACTATATATATAATATATATTAGTGATGTGCGCCGGAGCTCCGCTCCGACGGAGCTCCGATTTTCGGTGCTCCGGAGCGGGCTTCTGCTCCGGGGCTCCGGAGCGCCGGAGCGCCGGGTACCCGGAGCAGCCATTTTCAGCATTGAAGCTACGAAGAAAAATTTGAAAGTATGATTTTTCTGTGAAGTCCACTATTTCTCCTTACAGTACATAAGACTGTACAGAATGAATTTTCTAGTTATCGTACACCTGTTTTTAACAATTTTCTATTTTCTCATTGCTGCTTTCTTCTATTTCTCAAGACGATTTTTTTCTGGAGACAATTTAAACTTGTAAATTTGCTACGTAAATAAAATAAAAATTAAAAACAACTCTATTACATTTATGAATTGATTAGGTAAAAAACTTAAATTTCGTACTAGTGGGAAAAATGCCCTAAACGGGCATGCAATGGCTAGAATAGGGAAAGAAGGAAGGGCGGAAAAATGCCAATATATACGTAAAAAAATATATATATATATATATACTTGACAGTCGGCGCTGAAAATGGTAAGAAACTAGATTCAGCGCCAAAGCAGTCGGCGCTGAAAATGATAGAAACTAGATTCAGCGCCGAATAGGGAATGCAGTCGGCGATGAAAAGGATAGAAACTAGACTCAGCGCCGAAAAGGGAAATCAGTCGGCGCTGAAAATGATAGAAACTAGATTCAGCGCCGAATAGGAAAAGCAGTCGGCGCTGAAAATGATAGAAACTAGATTCAGCGCCGAATAGGGAATGCAGTCCGGTACCGTGGAACAGGCAATTCCTCCGTCCATCCTATTCGCGTGAACTGCTCTGCACTACCCGAGAACTTGGTATATACTGCGTTTGAAATGAGGCAGGCTGTCATCGTTTGTGTAAGCAAAGTCTGCTTTTGAAGAGTAGAAACTTCGTGGTTGATTGTGGATAATGAACTAACGCAATTAACATTAGGTGTCATTATGTGAATGAAATGTGCTGTCGCTAGCTAGCATTGTTCTTTAACATAAAGTTAAAGCCGGAGCTGCTGTCTTCTGCATAAAGTACGTATACGTATACATAAACTGCATTGCGTATTAGTAATAATACTAGTCCCAACTGAAAATACTCTGCTACGCATTCGTAGTTTTAATAATCTCGCACTTAATAACAGTCTAAAACAAATGAAGTGTCATTGATCGTTAAAAATGTTGTGTTGGAAAAACAGTCGCGAGGCTCAAGTAAGTCTAAAAGTAGACAACCCAGGGTCAGTCTCTATGTTACTGTTTAAGCTAAAATTGTATATATATATCAACATATCAACTTTCATATCAACATCTTGCAATAATTCACGCGAGTAGGTATAAAACCCAGTTACAGTTAATGAGATTACCTTATCGACGGTAACATTGTTTGTGAAATGAACCGTTGAGCTAAACATATCGCAATTCACGCGAATAGGATGGACGGAGGAATTGCCTGTTCCACGGTACCGGACTGCATTCCCTATTCGGCGCTGAATCTAGTTTCTATCATTTTCAGCGCCGACTGCTTTTCCTATTCGGCGCTGAATCTAGTTTCTATCATTTTCAGCGCCGACTGATTTCCCTTTTCGGCGCTGAGTCTAGTTTCTATCCTTTTCATCGCCGACTGCATTCCCTATTCGGCGCTGAATCTAGTTTCTATCATTTTCAGCGCCGACTGCTTTCCCTATTCGGCGCTGAATCTAGTTTCTTACCATTTTCAGCGCCGACTGTCAAGTATATATATATATATACGTATATATTGGCATTTTTCCGCCCTTCCTTCTTTCCCTATTCTAGCCATTGCATGCCCGTTTAGGGCATTTTTCCCACTAGTTTCCTGCATTTTTCCGCTTTAGCGTTTTTAAGAGGGCTTAATATATAAAATGAATAAACTGCCATAGAAACGATTTGAAAAACCAGAAAGGACGTACATATATACGTACGTGTATATCTATTGTAAGCACGTTTAGGGCACTTTTATCATTGTACGGAGCACTATCTCTTTATATTGATGTGTGTGTGTGTGTGTGTGTGTGTGTGTGTGTGTGTGTGTGTGTGTGTGTGTGTAAAGGTTTATCTGAAAAGAGAACATCGGGGTCATCGCGGTGCGTAGGGTAAGGAAAATTTCTAAAAACGCAATTGTGTCAGCATCAGAAAACGTTTACAGAGGGGCTATCGGAAAACAGGATGACGGGGGACCGAACTCCCCCGGGGGTGAGGGGGTCGTCGCGGTGCGTGGGGTTCGAAAAAATTTGACACAACGCAATTTTTTCTGCATCAGAAAACGTTTACAGAGGGGTTATCGGAGAAGAGGATGACGGGGGTCGAACTCCCCACCGGGGGGAAAGGGGGGGGGAGGTAGAGAAAAGCCGCCGCATCAGAAAATGTTGCGTTTAGTAAAGGTTTTTTGGAAAACAGGAAGACGGGGGCCGAACTCCCCACCGGGGGGGTTCATAAAACCGGGGTCGAAAAAAAGAAAAAAACGCAATTGTTTAAGCACCAGAAAACGTTTACAGAGGTTTTATCGGAAAACAGGATGCGGGGGCCCGAACAGTCGCGGTGCGTGGGGTTCGGAAAATTTGTAAAACCGAATTGCTTCTGCATCAGAAAACGTTTACAGAGGGGCTATCGAAAAGAGGATAACAGGGGGCCGAACCCCCACCGGTGGGGGTCGTCGTAATTCGCGTGGGGAACGGGCATTAGAAACAACGCAACTGTTTCTTCATCAAAAACGTTTAGTAAAGGTTTTCTGGAAAACAGGAAGACGGGGGGCCGAACTCCCACCGGGGGGGGGTCGTCGCAGTGTGTGGGGTTCGGAAAGTTTGAAAAAACGCAATTGTTTCTACATCAGAAAACGTTATATACGTTTAGTACAGGTTTTCCGGAAAACAGGAAGACGGGGGCCGAACTTCCACCGGGGGGGGGGGGGGGTCGTCGCAGTGCGTGGGGTTCGGAAAGTTTGAAAAAACGCAATTGTGTCTGCATCAGAAAACGTTTACAGAGGGGCTATCGGAAAAGAGAATGACGGGGAGCCGAACTCCCACCGGGGAACGGGGAGCGTCGCGCTGCGTGGGGTTCGAAAAATTTGAAAAACCGCAACTGCTTTGATATCAGAAAACGTTTATATACAGAGGGGCTATCGGAAAATAGGATGACGGGGGGCCGAACTCCCACCGGGGGGGGGGGGCGGGCCGTCGCACTGCGTGGGGTTCGGAAAATTTAGAAAACGGAATTGCTTCTGCACCAGAAAACGTTCACAGAGGGGCTATCGGAAACAGTACGACGTGGGGCCGAACTCCACCGAGGGGAGGGGCTGCCGTGGCAGTGGCTCGGAAAGTTTGAAAACCGCAATTGCTTCTGCATCAGAAAAACGTTTAAGAGGGGTTATCGAAAAAGAGGATAATAGGGGGCCGAACTCCCAGCGGAGGGGGGTCGTCGCAGTGCGTGGGGTACGGAAAATTTGTAAACCGCAATTGCTTCTGCATCAGAAAACGTTAAGAGGGGCTATCGGAAAGAGGTTGATAATAGGGGACCGAATCCCCACCGGTGGGGCCGTCGTAAACGGCGTGGGTGACGAACAATTAGAAAAAACGCAACTGTTTCTGCATCAAAAAATGTTTAGTAAAGGTTTTAGGGAAAACAGGAAGACGGGGGGTCGAATCGCCAGGGGGGGTCGTCGCGGTGGGGTGGGGTTCCGAAAATTTGAAAAAACGCAATTGTTTCGGCATCTGAAAACGTTTAGTAAAGGTTTTCCGGAAAACAGGAAGAGGGGGGTACGAAGTCCCACCGGGGGGGGGTCGTCGCGGTGCGTGGGGAACGGGTAATTAGAAACAACGCAATTGCTTCGGTATCAGAAAACGTTTTGGTTAAGGTTATCCTGAAAACAGGATGACGGGGAGCCGAACTGCCGGGGGGGGTCGTCGCGGTGCGTGGGGTTTGGAAAATTTAGAAAAAGCAATTGTTTTTGCATCAGAAAACGTTCACAGAGTGA
>JASAND010024612.1:0-16262 GCA_030248195.1 Trissonchulus latispiculum
TAGCCTACTAGAAGTACAACCGAATGCTGATTTTACTGGTGGTATAGAAAGTACAGGCCAACCCCTACATGCTGGTATATAAAGCGTCTGGATAGCTACAGTCTGTAGCGAGTAATAACCTTATTTCGAAAATCGTTGTTTTTATCCCCCCCCCCCCTGACTATATATGTATATCATACGCCACAGCAAGTTTGGGTGGGTGGCTCTATGACAAAACGTTGTTCAGTTCGCTTAGGACTTTCATTTGACACAAATTTGACCACTTTTGAGAAAGTTCATTATCCACAGCTCACCACCACTCTACAGCCACGTAAGCAGTTCCATGACAAAAAGTTGTTCAGTTCGCTTAAGACTTTCATTTGACACAAATCTGACCCCTTTTGAAAAGTTCGTTTTTGACCCAGAATCGCCTAAGTCCCGCCACCCCATCCCACCACAGCCACGTTGGGTACGCAGTTCTATGACAAAAGTTGTTCAGTTCCCTTAGGACTTCCATTTGACCACTTTTAAAAAAGCTCATTTTTGACCCAAAAGCAGCGTTTCGGATTTCGTCAAATTTTCGTCATTTTTATTTTCTGAACGTCATTTTTATTTGTCCAATGTCAAAAATTATTTTTTTCAGAAAAATATATATAGTTTTATTTTGATTTTAGGCTGTATATATTCGTATTTTGGTTGAATTTTTACTTTGTTGGCATGTGTTACTGAATATTTTCACAGTGGAATCGACCCGCGTCTATCCTAACTTACTTGCAAATATCAGATGTCCATGCGTCATGGCTTGGAGCCCCAATACAATCCGGGGGTCTGGTGGATTGTATAGGGCCAAGGCCGCACCCAGGGGGGGGGTTTCAAGGGGTCTAGACCCTCCCCCCCCCCCCTTTTGGGATGACAAAATGGAACATTTTTGCTATTTTTATGGCAAAAACAGCTATTTTTCAAATATTTTAGCGCCTTCGGCGAGATAATTTGCCTTTTGCAAGAAATTAACGTCCAATGTACTGTTTTTGGGCAAAAATGCAAAATTTTTCAACTTCTGAGACCCCCAGACCCCCCGTTCTATTTTACCTTGTACCCCCTTTTCAAAATCCTGGGTGCGGGCCTGTGTAGGGCATCTGTTGCGCTTCATGATGCCACACTGATCTTACCCCTCCGGTGCGAACTGGGGGCGACCTGGAGTTGGCGGGAAAAACCCACATGCGGGAAAAACCCACTTTTCAAAACTGAATATTTTTCTAAGAGTTGGCAGGAAAGGTCAAACTAATACATATATTTGTTTAATAGGCTATATTGTAGATTAAACTGGTATAGGCTTTACCTGGGTTCGTTCTCTTGTGGGTGCTCCAGGGGGGCCAAAATCGGACATGGTGCCAATTCAAACCAAAATATCAATTTTTGCGGAAAATTTAAAGTTTTTAACGGCAAGTGGACTTTAGACATACACTACACTCGATCATGTGCTCTACAATTTGCGCATGACATCTGCACAGCTTATTTTACACTGTCCCCAGTCACTTTTCACACATATGTTTTATAGGGGTCGCTGCCTCGACCCCTATGATAATGTTATTAGTGATGTGCACCGGCTACGACGGAGCTCCGGAGCGGAGCTCCGATTTTCGGTGCTCCGGATCGGCCTTCTGCTCCGGAGCTCCGGGTACTCGGAGCAGGCTTTTGCAAGCTTTGAAGGTGTTAAGAAAAAAATCGAAGTATGATTTTTCTGTTAACTCCACGATTTCTCCTTACAACACGCAAGACTGTAATGAATTTTATAGTTGTCGAACTCCTGTTTTTAAAAATGTTCCCATTTTCTCAAGTCTGCGTTCTGATACTTCTCAAGACGGATATTTTCTGGAGACAAGTTAAGCTTGTCCATTTGCCAAATCTATATATAAAAAAATTAAATACAATTCTAATAAATTTAAGAAATGATTCCTTAAAAGTCTTACTTAAATTTCGTACTTGTTATTACTTATTCAATTGAATATTACATTTCCATAAAACTTTCAACATCTGCAGCTGTTTTCTTTGCTTTCATCAAACCTGTCAAACCCAAAAATTTTGTGAAATATTTCAGATCAAAAATACAGCTGACCAAATTGGTCAGGCCAATGTATATTCGTAAGTACGTAGCAAAGAAATCAGAATCTAAAAATAAATAGTTAAGCGACAAGCGAGTAGGCAAGCTTTTTATTGAAAAAACAACTAGTTTTTAGCTTAAAATGAAATTTTTACAATTTTGCCTCCACTAATAGTCGGAGCTCCGCGGAGCTCCGGTGCTCCGACAGCCCGCTCCGGCCGGAGCTCCGGAGCGGGCAAATTTCTCAGCACACATCACTAAAATGTTATGCAGGTATATATATACCTGATGCAGAGCAGTTAGTCCGTCAACATTTGCCGTATTAATGTCAGCTCCATCAGATAGCAGCTGATCAACTTCGTCAACATCTCCGCTTGCACAAGCAGCCAGAAATACGCAGCCATCAGGGAATCTCACACGGCTGAAATAAAACGAACTTCTTATTGTCAACTGTTCATACTTACATAGTTACATGATGTTATGGGAAAGAATCTTAAATGGATACGTAACTAAGAAAAATTGAGCCCTATTTCATTTCTACAACAATGCGTTAGTAGTAAAGGACTTCACAAGCACATTCCGAAGTGAGAGAAAAACGGTTGAGAAATTATTCAAGAAGGGCTGCATATTGGAAAATGTCGCGACCGCTGCCATTCTACAACCATTAGTTTCCTCTCCACGTCACCCTGGCCCCCTCGTCAAACAAAATAATTTCTGGTATATACACCCTGTGAAGAGATATATACCTTGCCCATGTATGAAACGTAAAGAAAGGACATAAATTTTCAAAAATGTTCGCGGAGTAGGAGCGAAATTGACTTCATTTTTAATTAACTTAATTTAGCCTTATAGTCAGAAGGGGGAAGAAACATCGATTTTCGAAAAAAAGGTTATCACTCGTTAAAGAGTGTAGGTAGCCAGACGGTTTATATACCAGCGTGTAGAGTTTTACCTGGGGCCGGTTCCATAAAACTTTGACTCGCATGCTGGTACTAGCATGCGAGAACTCGCAATGCTAGTGCTAGTTGTCGAGTCAAGTGTACCATAAAACTTTTCGCTTGACTCGACGAAATTAGCTAAGCGATTGCGGCGACTCGACAAACTAGCAGTGCTAGTGCGAGGACTATATAGCATTGCGAGTGCGAGTTCGCCAGAAAATAACCATAATCATGTAAAAAATTGCATAAAATTCAAATCTCAATGAAACTTCGCAAAAATTGCAGACATTCGAAAAAAGATTCAAAAACGTGCGTCTCTTGATTTTTGAGTCTACTTTGTTAAAAAAAATGAAGAAGTTATCAAACTTGAATTATCACTTCTCTGGTCAAAATAGACTAGATAACTAGACGGATGCTAGTAGCGTACTAACAAGGCAAGACGAAAGTTTTATGGAACCCGATTAGTCTACTAGTGTTCAAACTTGTGAGAAGCTAAACTCGCAAGTCGAGTGCTAGTAGCTACTCGACTGCGAGGGTTTTATGGTACACTTGAGGCACTAGACTCGATAACTAGCATGAGTCTAATTGTCGAGTCTAGTACTCGCAAACTTTTATGGAACCGGCCCCTGCACTTTCTATATAATACCACCAGTAAAATCAGGCATTCGGGTGTACATCAGGTGGGCTAACCTCAATATAGACCATCTTTTTCCCCACCAAGTGGGGGGGAGATGGGGTGGAAAAAAGATGGTACCAGATTTCGTTCCTTTATCACCATAACAGTCCACAAATGGCATTTATATAATTGCATAAAATGCAATATCTTCTTCTAGAAACTCGTTGCCAACAGCCAGGCTAAATATTATCCGTCAGGCAAGCCATGTTAACTGGCTTTTCCCTAGGGGGGCTCGGATTTCTGGGGGAGGGAAGAAAAATTTCCCGAAAAATGCCAAAAAATAGCTGTTTTTTGCAGCTGAGCAAACAAACTGACTACTTTTAACTTAAATTTAAGCTTAAAATAGCTTTAAAATGCATAATAATGGGTAAAAGTCCGGCAAAGCCGGAAATGTTTTTAAAATTTACCCTCAAAACTATTTTTTCGGGCACTTTAGAGCTCTGGGGGGGGCGAAGGCCCGAATCCTGGGGGGGGCGACCCAAGTCTGGGGGGACGAATTTCTGGGGTAGCCTCCTCCACCCCCCCCCCCCACCCTGTAGGATTTTGAGTACAATCAAAAATGTGTGTACAAATTTTGGCCATTTATAGCAGGTTAAACTTTGGAGTTGAACACCAACAATGTATTTTCAGAATCCTCAGGAAAACGAGATTATGAAAATCCGGAAAATCCGAACTTCCGGGTTTCATTAACGGAAAATCTAAATTTTTAGTTTTTCGCCCAATTTTTATCGCAATCAAAATTTTATTTCCAGGATCGAATAGAGCCTGTCCCGCTGCATATTTTTGCTTTTACAAGTCTTTCACAAAAAATACACCTGATTTCCGGAATTCCGGGTTTTCAAAATTTCCGGATTTTTAAAATGTTCTCCAATACCCCCAAGATGGGTATCATTCGAAATCTTATCGAGCTGAACAACTTTTCCAACATATACAATGAACTCTTGAAAATGCACTCAATTCCCGGAATTCGCGAAAACCGGATTTTCCGGATTTAGGAATTTTCTCCAATACCCACAATATGGATATCATTCGAAAGCTCTGGTTGAGCTGAGCAAGCGTTCTAATAGAACCAACTCGCAGAAATAGCCCAGTTCTCGGAATCCACGAAAAACTTCCAAGCTAGAGGGAAATCCGGAATTAGTTGATTGCGGGAATTTGGTACGCTTTCAGACACTGGTTCTATTATAAGTAGTGATGTGCGCCGGAGCTCCGATTTTCGGTGCTCCGGAGCTCCGGGTACCCGGAGCAGCCACTTTCAAGCTTTGAAGCCTGTCTGTTTTTGTAATGAAGCAATATTTGAACACTTTTAACGATTTCGTGCTGTAGTCTCAGGAACAGTGCGTAAGAACTGTATATAGTGCCCGTATTATTTTTAATTTGGCGACCCCCCACCCCCCCCCAGTAAAAATAAGCCAGGTGCAAACGGTTAGATCTTCAGATAAAATAGGCGGGGGTCTGGGGGCGGCAGCCCCCAGTTAGAAGCCAGACGTTTTTAGAATATGGCATAATTGAAACCTACGTATTTTTAGAGCACATTTTGCTAAAATTTTAGAAAATTTAGCCCTGTAATTTGATGTGCAAATTAGATTTTTCTGAGTCAAATAATAAAATTCGCGCCAATGACGCTGCCCCCCCCTGCCTACGCCCCTGGTACTCTCTATTGCTACAGTCCAGAGAAATCACTAATACAGGAAAATAATCCGTAGGGGTTGCCATTCTTCAAACTACAAGAATTTTCCCATAATTCAAAAAAGGAGTTCTAGATGTCCAAGTCTGAAAAAAATGATGTTCTTCCCGATTGACTATACATTGTTGGGGTTTACGCCAAAGGTTAGCCTGCTATAAACGGCCAAAGTTTGTACACACATCTTTTGGTCGTTCTATAGTATATAAGTTGGCATAATCCTTAAGTTTTTGGGAGTCAACTTCGGACCCATGCCACACGAAGGCTCAATCGACAAAAACGGTTATTTGTATTACGTATGATATTAAAGTACAAGACTCGAACTTTCACTAGATTTTGTATCTCTATCGTGTGCCAGTCGAGCAGGGTGAGCGATTGTTTTCCCCACTTTGTCGGTGATGTTTCTTTTCCCCCATGGCATTTCTTTAGTGGGGGAAGCCCAAAAAATTAAGCTTTTGAGGTCAAATTTTCAAAAGTTTTTAGCTAATTTATGAACTTATAAGTTCATTTTAAGCTTAAAAATAGCAATTTTTTGCGTGTTTACCTTGGGCACCTTGGGCTCGCCCCCCACTTTTCGCAAGCCCTCTTCCCCCTTCCTGGGGGGGGGGCGAAGCTTCGCCCCCCCCCCCCATTTTCAAAACCCTGAAAAGTGCCAGCCCCCTGACTATATTGCAGCTTTTGAACCTTACAATAGAGCAACATTTTTAAGATTTTCAAAAATCTTAGTTTGCTCAATTTTGCTTATTTTTATTTTATATTATTTATTTTAGCTTTTCAAAGCATTTTAAAAAATTTTTCTACTTCTGTGGGGCTTAGCCCACAGACCCCCCCCACCAATTTTTCTGAGACTCGCCCTCCTGCGAAAAAATTTCCTATGTGCGCCTCTGATGACCAGTGTGGACGGGCAGTCAGCATGGCCCCAATCGTCCGCTGTAATCGTTGGTGACTTGGGCGTGTTCTGAATTGAAAATGAACGAAACAAAAGCATTTTTTCAAACTTGTACTCTGCAAGTACGTGTATATATATATATATATACGTATACATATTAGTGATGGGCACCGCATATTTTTTCATATCCGGATATCCGCCTATTTTCCGTTAACGGATATCCGGATATCCGCCTATTTCAAACTTAACTTCAAGAAAATTTTTCGATTTTGCAGTTAAGTTTTCAATTTTTTTGTCAATTTTTTGTCGGCTGTCTATGTCTGTCTTTCATCCAGGACTCCACTCTACTTTCGATCCTATCATCTCTGCAATGTTAGAAAAATATATATTTTAAAAAATTTTAAAAATTTGTCTCAAATTTTGCAAATTTTCTTTTTTTTGACTGAAATGCAGGGGGGGTGGGAAGGGAGGCCAAGGGGGGTTCTTCCCAAACCGATTTACTTTGGAAATTATATAAAATTTACGTGTCGTTGGGGCGACGTGCATTACATTAATTAGCACCAGGAAATCTCACTTCCACATCCACTGCTACTGCTGCAGAAGCTAAAATAAAATACACAATATAAACTAGAATTTAGGTCTCCCCTATTCCATAATGGTCTGGGTTTGGTCTGTGGGTTGGGGGCTTCAGCGTCCCTACCCCTATTATTTAAGGTCGAGCTTGTTGAATATGGTTCAACTGATTTGAAGCAATTGTAGTTCATCACTCTGTTCAATCGGCGCAGTTAGCGAATATATAAAAATACTCCAAACCCCACTTTTCCGAATTGGACGGTGTTCTATCTAAACTTTCTCATCATATATAATCGCTGTGATCTTCAGCAATTTACAACATCTTCTGGCGTCTGAGGGGCACGCGCACCCGCTACGTCTACACTTCTACATCTACCTCTACCACTGTCAATTTCAGTAGGTGGAGGACGTATATATATATATATAGGGAAAAGTACTAAGGGGGAATGCCCTCGACGGGCAACCAACTTGGTAGAATAGGGAAAGACTTGAATGTTAAATACACGGTGCATGGTTACAACTGAGATTCTGCTGAAGCGGAAAAATGCCGTTTCTCAGCGACTAAAATGACAGAAACCAGCTTTGTGCGCCGAATAGGGAATCTACTCGGCGACTAAAATGAAAGAAACCAGCTTTGTGCGCCGAATAGGGAATCTACTCGGCGACTAAAATGAAAGAAACCAGCTTTGTCGCCGAATAGGGAATTCCCTCCTTCCGCCCTATTCGCGCGAACTTATCGTCTTTGGGAAGGAAATATATAGGTAATTATTCTGTTAGGAACTGCAAACGTAAGCATTGCTGTCAATATGACATTTCCCGTACCGGTTGCGTGGTGACTAGGGGTGGCGCTAGATTAATTTCTTTTTGAGCTACCTGATCCGTAAATATTTTATGCATACAACCGCTAGCAGGACCAACAGAAAGCAACAATAAGTATATATGCAGTTTAAACAATTTGTGGTCGACAGTCCTTGTGCTAAAACATATACAATCAATCGCATTTCATTTTATATATGTAATGTTTGATTGTATCAATTCTCGGCAAGATCAGCACAGAGCACACCTATCACAGGGGTCGCGGCAGCGACCCCTATAATATGTGTTATATATGCTCTCAATGTTTCTGATAGCACATCGAAGACATCGTATTTATGTCTGTGAAAACCTTGACTTACGTAAGTGCTTGATAAAACTGTTGTTTTGCATTCTGAAGTAATTCTGCCATTCTGAAGCTCTCTCATTATTCAGCAAAGCAACACATAACAGGCTTCAAAGTTCGCGCGAATAGGGCGGAAGGAGGGAATTCCCTATTCGGCGACAAAGCTGGTTTCTTTCATTTTAGTCGCCGAGTAGATTCCCTATTCGGCGCACAAAGCTGGTTTCTTTCATTTTAGTCGCCGAGTAGATTCCCTATTCGGCGCACAAAGCTGGTTTCTGTCATTTTAGTCGCTGAGAAACGGCATTTTTCCGCTTCAGCAGAATCTCAGTTGTAACCATGCACCGTGTATTTAACATTCAAGTCTTTCCCTATTCTACCAAGTTGGTTGCCCGTCGAGGGCATTTTTCCCCCTAGTTTCGCTTATTTTTCCGCTGCAGAGAAAATCATGTCAGAGAAGTTGCATATATACACAATGTAAGCAAAGCTAGCTACCGCAAACAGGCTGGATGAAAACGTTCTAGTTCAACTGAATGTATTTGCTGAAGCGGGAAAATGCCTGTTAATAGCCTTTTCAGAACTTTATACACGGTGCGTCATCTTAGGCTGGAAGGCCACTGTTCATGGCCTCTACAGAACATTATACACGGAGCGTTATCTTAGGCTGGAAGGCCACTGTTCATGGCCTTTTCAGAACTTTTTACACGGTGCGTTATCTTAGGCAGGAAGGCCACTGTTCATGGCCTTTTCAGAACTTTTTACACGGTGCGTTATCTTAGGCAGGAAGGCCACTGTTCATGGCCTTTTCATAACTTTTTACACGGTGCGTTATCTTAGGCAGGAAGGCTATTTTAAAAGCCATCCAGCACCGTAACCTTGGATATGCAGTTATATACATGACAAAAGTTGCTCTGCTCATTTAGGGCTTTCATTTAAAACCAAATTTGACAACTTTTGGAAATTTTGATTTTTGACCAATTAGGACCCCTTGCCAGGCCGCCACAGGTCGCTAGGGACCAGTTTGGAGGGGTCCTCCAATGAGATAAAATGTTCGCCTCACCAAGGGCTTTCATTTGATACCAAACTTGAAAACCTTTCAAAAAATTGATTTTGGACCGGTCCGGACCCTGGTCAGGGCGCCACAGGCCGCTGGGACCAGTTTGGAGGGGCCCTCCAATGAGATAAAATGTTCGCCTCACCAAGGGCTTTCATTTGATACCAAACTTGAAAACCTTTCAAAAAATTGATTTTGGACCGGTCCGGACCCTGGTCAGGGCGCCACAGGCCGCTGGGACCAGTTTGGAGGGGTCCTCCAATGAGATAAAATGTTCGCCTCACCATAGGCTTTCATTTGATACCAAACTTAGCCACTTTTGGAAAAATCGATTTTTGGGCATTTTGGACCGGTCCGGACCCTGGTCACGGCGCCACAGGCCGCTGGGACCAGTTTGGAGGGGTCCTCCAATGAGATAAAATGTTCGCCTCACCAAGGGCTTTCATTTGATACCAAACTTGAAAACTTTTCAAAAAATCGATTTTGGACCGGTCCGGACCATGGTCACGGCGCCACAGGCCGCTGGGTCCACTTTGGAGGGGTCCTCCGATGACAAAAAATGTTCGCCTCACCAAGGGCTTTCATCTGATACCAAACTTGGCCACTTTTGGAAAAATCGATTTTTGGCCATTTTGGACCGGTCCGGACCCTGGTCAGGGCGCCACAGGCCGCTGGATCCACTTTGGAGGGGTCCTCCAATGACAAAAAATGTTCGCCTCACCATGGGCTTTCATTTGATACCAAACTTAGCCACTTTTGGAAAAATCGATTTTTGGGCATTTTGGACCGGTCCGGACCCTGGTCAGGGCGCCACAGGCCGCTAGGGTCACTTTGGAGGGGTCCTCCAATGACAAAAAATGTTCGCCTCACCAAGGGCTTTCATTTGATATCAAACTTGACCACTTTTGGAAAAATCGATTTTTGGCCATTTTGGACCGGTCCGGACCCTGGCCAGGGCGCCACAGGCCGCTGGGGCCACTTTGGAGGGGTCCTCCAATGACAAAAAATGTTCGCCTCATCACGGGCTTTCATTTGATACCAGACATGGCCACTTTTGGAAAAATCGATTTTTGGCCGTTTTGGCCACGGTCCACGGTCCGGACCCCTGGCCAGGGCGCCACAGGGGTCCGGGCGAAACCTACTATAGCCTATGCTGTAGTGCCCCCGCACCCCACCCCAAACCCCAAGTAAGAGAGACCTGCTCACTGTAGATATTTCTGTAGAAGAGGTTAAAGTTGGAGTTGCGACACGGTAGGGCCCACCACCATCCGGGTGCCCCCCAGCCACATGGATAGGTCCTAGAGCGAAACTAATGGGCCCTTTAGATTCACCATATAGGGGTTCCTATTCGAATACGAAACCTCAGCCCAGCAGCTCTTATGTATAGGGCTGCCTACTCCGTAGGCCCAGACCCCCCCTTTTACACGTTAACTAGTGACCCCTGGCCAGGGCGCCACAGGAGACCTGCCGACATCTAATATAGCCTATGCAGTAGTCCACCCTTGGGTCATGCCAAAACCCCAATATGAGAGCCCAGCTTCCCTCGCTGCGATCTATTTCGAAGTGCAATTATTTTCGAACTTAGTTTTTTTTCGGGGGTCACTTGGGGGGTCCCCACCGGGGGGGTGGGGCCATCTGGGGGTATCCGGGAACCGCGGAAAGTAATTTCCCCGGAATTGAGGAACTTTTTGTACAAAAAAAACCTAAAATAGTACGGCTCTGAAGGGTCCTCCGACCTGCACCCCTAGGGGGGAAAAAAAATGGAGAGAAACGCGACCTGCGCGGGGGGCCAATTTTCATATCTCAAGATCTACCCGGCCGATCCGGCTGAAATTTTCACAGCATGTACCCCTGCCCACAGGCTCTTCACATACCAAGTTTGAGCCCGATCGGTCCACTCCTCCGCTGGCCACAGGCCAAACAATGTCCAGATTATACACATTGCGTCAAATTTTCCCTATTCTAGGGGGAGCGCTAACGCGCTCCCCCTTCGGCAGCGGGTTCGAAATCAGCAGTCACGAATTACCCTATAGGCTACTTTTCACGAAACTCGGAGACCATACGTAGCATCAGTAAACATTTTCCCACGGTGTCGGAACCACGACCATGGAAGGGCGCCACAACATTATGGAGGGGTCAGACGGAAAAACGGAGCCAGGGTTTGAATTCCTAGCCCATAAAAGCAATCTAAGCCCCATTTTCACGGCTGTGGAACGTAACAATAAAAATTTTACCATGGGCACACCTCCCGAAAATCGGTTCGGCGCCCTACAGACCGCGGTTCAGCAGCTATATATATACATTAAACCTGCTATTTTACCTGAAACCGCCACCCCCGAAAACCCCCGTAGGTAAATTTTCGCCAAATTTTATTGACAATTTTATATAGAAAACCTTTTTGACCCCTAAAGTAAATGATTATACATATATAGCCATGGGGGGAAAAAAACCCACTTTTTCGGATTTTGGCTGGAACTTTTTTGTTATAAGGGCTAGCTGAGAACTCTATATACCATCGTACTTGGCGTACTTAGAACTTTCTTTTAAGCCCATTTGCACTTCTCTAGGTTGTACCGTTAGGCCGGTATAATGCAAAAAGTAGCGGGGGAAAAAAACCCAATGGGGGGAAAAAAACCCAAATGGGGGGAAAATAAACCCACCCCTCACAGGTCCTAAAAATTGTCGTAGCGCGATTCTGACACTTCCTGTGTAAAATTCAACTCTTTTTTAGTTAGTATGAGTCAAAAAACCCGACCTAGGTAGCTTTTTTTGAGATCTCATGTGCCATTGAAAATGCAGCATCAAATGGACAGGTTTCATAAAGTTTAACACATAAACATAGGGCAATTTTTGAAAAATGCTAAAAACGATGTAATTTGATAAAACTTATTATTCTAACGTGTAGAGAATGGTTTTTTACGTACAATTGGCTATTAAAAGTCACAATTAGACCTCTGCTGGGTCATCCAGCAGCGAAATTGCACTTTTAGGGTTTTATGCCTCTAGCTACCCAAGTATTCAAAATTGTCCAAATCTGACAGCATAGGGTGAGGCAGCGTCCTCGATAATATCGTACTACAGTCCCGAATTGTTTCCCAGTTGAGCTGGTAAAAAATTTTTCAAAAAAATTTGGGTGGGTTTTTTCCCCCCAAAGTGGGTTTTTTTCCCCGCCACGTTTGGCAATGTGCCAGTCTAACGGTGCATCGGATCGGTCTAATTTTTGCTGTGTGCAAAGAGGAAGACTTGCCATCATTGCAGATATTTGCAAAACTTTTCTAGCCCAACCCAGTCAAAAGTTACATCGGTCCAAACTTTTGCCAAATTTTTGGAAGGTTGGACCAAAAAGTAGGTATCATTTTCAAAATGTCATAAAATGAGCAAGAGTGAACCAAATGACCTGATCTTTGCACACATAGGTTAGAAAGAGTCGCGCTTTCTGCTGGTATGTTTTGGAGCTCCTAGCTCCAACCCGTGACCCAGGAGGCGGGTGGGTTTTTTTTCCCCCCAAAAAGGGGGTGGGTTTTTTTTCACCCCATGGCTATACCCAGCTCCGCACAACAGAGGATAATGTGTGTGGCGGGCCTACGTATGTCTAAATCCGACACAGCAAGTTTTGGTGGGTCGTTCTATGGCGAACGTTGTTCAGTTCACTTTGGGCTTTCATTTGACACCAAATATTTTACCGCTTTTGAAAAAATTTATTTTTCACCAAAATCAAAAAAGGCTAAATTACATTTTTGCATAAAAATTTTGCATTTTTGACCATTTTTTGAAATTTCTGAGGTCCGAATTGTGGGGGGGGGGGTTGGTGGAGGGTACCCCCATCACATTTCTTGGGTCGACCACCAAACGATTTACCCCCCAGGGTATTTTTTACAGGGGGGCGGGCCCCCCCCGAAATTGATTCCCCCCCCCCGAAAATGCCTTCCCCCCCGAAATCGCCCCCCCCCGGAATTTTGGTCTGCCCCCGTAATGAGGTCTACATTTTTTCCAAAAATGGTCAAATTTTCAAAAATTTTCGCCGCTTCGCTGGCTTCGCCGGAGATTTTTTCGTACAAATCGCTATTTATACCTTAAATCCTGGCATTTTTGAAAACTTTTTGTGTTTCACCATGCAAAATACGCCAAAATACGGGGTTGGGGGGGTATCCCCCATCACATTTCGGAGGTCGGCCAACATTTATAGTCAAGCGGGAAAAAAAACCCACTCGCCAATGCGGGAAAAAAAACCCACCCCCAGTGTGGGCTTACCGGTATGAGCTATCTAGGATTTTAATAGCCTATCTTGAAGAGCATCCAAAATAACCCTGGAGGGTGTATTATGGTAGCTCCCACTGCTTCCCTACAAATTTTTTGGGACTTTGAAATTTTTGGAAATTTTGGTCCGACCAAGTGCCGAAATTTGGCAAACTTTGCCGGGCCACCCTGAACTACTGGAAAGACTTAGACCAAAGCGGATTATATGTACCTGTAGGGCATCTGTTGCGCTTCATGATGATATATGTCACACTGCTCTGACCCCTCCGGTGCGACCTGGGGGTGACCTGGAGTTGGCGGGAAAAAAAACCCACGGCGGGAAAAAAAACCCACTTTTCAAAATTAAATTTTTTTCTAACCATTGACCGGAAAGGTCAAACCAATACATACATTTGTTTAATAGAGCCTATAGATTAAATTGGTATAGGTTTTACCTGGGTTCGTACTGTTATGGGTGGTCCAGGGGGTCTAAATCGGACACGGTGCCATTTCAAGCCAAAATTTCAATTTTGACCAAAAATGCTTATTTTTGCCTTAAAATGGGTCTAGTTTGCTCTAAATACAAGAAAAACACGTTTTCTACACGATAGGATGCGTAAACTGCCGAAAATAAACAATTTTAAAAAATTTCCAAAATTTGCCTATGTTTATGTGTTAAAGATACAACATTTTCAAATGACCATATGACCTCAATTTTAATACAAAAACTAATATATTTTGATGCAGTTGTACTAAAAACAACCCGCTCTTTCATTTGGAATGGTTAGAAATGCTCCTGGCAGCTTGCCAAAAATTTTTTGGGGTGGGTTTTTTTCCCGCATATGGGTTTTTTTTCCCGCATTGGGTTTTTTTTCCCGCCAGTTTGGGACAATTTTTCTCGCTAACGGCACACCCTACAGAGGTGTTCTATAGCTCATAAGAAAGCTTACGACTAGGCCTAGCTACCTGTATAATCAGCATTTCGATATGTCAAACCATTAAAAAGTTCTGGCCAAAAATCTGAAAAGTTGGTTTTTTTTCCCGCTTGACTATACCAGTTACCCCCCCCCCCCAGATCCAAAGTTCCAGGGAAACTATGCCCCCAGCGATTTTTTTGACCCAAAAAGTTAGCTAAACAGTCATTTTTTGAAATGTTTTCTAACATTTTGCTTAAAATCACCTTTAAACAGTGGAAAAACCCCAAAACGTTAAAACATGCCTTATTTTGAAGAAATAAGGGATAAATTACCGAAAATTTTGCAGTTTTTTAAGATTTCTGAGGCCCGAAATCTGGGGGGGGGGCTGGTGGGGGGGGTATCCCCCATCCCATTTCTTGGGTCGGCCACCAACCTTCGAAGATTTGATTAACTTCCCCCCAGACCCAAAGTTCCAGGGAAGCTATGGCGCAGAGTCCCCCCCCCCCAGAAGCTGTAAAATTTTTGTAAATTGCAACAAAAGTCATAATGAAAACGTTTAAACAGATTAATTACCAAATCGCATAAATAAGGATTGCGCTATTTTAAATTCCTGTATATATAAATTCGCTTACTTAAATTGTAAAATTTCTCCCAACAAGGCGAATTTTCCGAGGGGCAAATTGGTTTCGGAGAGGGAACTCCCTCTACTGGCCTTCCCCTGCCTACGCCCCTGCACAAACCTCTCCCTAATTACGTCTATGAGGAGAACCTAACCCTCCATCCCCGACCGACACGGCGCGGCCCACACCACCCCATCCCAGGCATATAGGTGTAACGTAACGGGGATTTGGGTTGGGGGGCCCCTCCCCCGGAATTTTGGGAGGGGCCCTTTAGACCCCCCACAACATAGGTGTGGCTGGCGAAATAAGTGGGGATGGGGGTTCAGAAAATGTAGGGAGGGGGTTTGGCGAAAAAAGGGGGAGGCGGGTCGCGAAAAGTCGATTTGGGGGGAGGGGTAAGAAAAATTTTCTAGGGGGGGTCGGCGAAAAATTTCGAGAAAAGTCGGTTTTTCGTTAAAAAACTAAAAATTTTTCTCAACTTGCAGCTATTTTTAACGATTTTTAGCTTAATTAAGCGAATTCTAGCAATTTTTGGCCAATGTTTGGAATTTTTTAGAAAAATTTCGAATTTTTAGCTAAAAATTTTCAAAAATTTAGGTAGGGGTTTGAAAATTTTTAGGGGGGAGGAGTCTGAAAAAATCGATTTGGGGGAGGGGTAGGAAAAAATTTTTAGGGGGGGGGGTTGGCGACCCCTCCATTTGGGGGGAGGGGTCCCCCCCTCCCGTAACACACCTATGCCCCACAACCATAGGCATAGGTGTAATTGGGGGGGGGGGGGGGGGGGGTAAACCCCCCCAGAAATTTTTGGGGGCCCCCGGCCCCCCCCCCAACTTGGGGGGGAGGTAGTCGCGCCGAGGGCGCGAAAATTGGCAAAAATTGGGCATTTTTAGGACAAATTTTGCAAAATTTTTCAAAAAAGTCCAAATTTATAGCTTAACGTGTTTATTATCGCGAGAAATACACGTTTATAACGGTTTTATGGACTTCTAGACTCAATATTGACCTTATTCTAGACTCAGAAACATAGGTGTAATTGGGGGGAGGTTTGGGGGGGGGGGGGGGGGGGGGGGGGGGGGGGGGTAACCCCCCCCCCCCCCCCCCCCCCAGCCACTTTTACAAACCACCCCCTAAAAATTGGGGGGGGGGCTCGGGGCGCCCCCCCCCCCAACCGGGGGGGGTAGGCCGCGCCGACGGCGCGAAAAATTGGTCACAAATTGGGTATTTTTAGGGTAAATTTTGCAAAATTTTTCAAAAATGTCCAAATTTCTGGGTTAAAGTGTTTATTATTGCGTGAAATACACGTTTTCAAAAGTTTTATGGACTTTCTGACTTAATATTGACCCTACTTTGGAGTTAGAAACATGCTGGCAATCAAGTTTTCGAGTTTAAAGGCCTTGTCTAATGTTAAAATTAGTTAATGGTTGTATGTTTTTTGGCAA